>RJWT010036645.1:0-13198 GCA_004365215.1 Cuniculus paca | reverse complement strand
GGCCCTGGCTTCCTGCCCAGCTGTGTGGGTGCTTGCTGCTCAGAGACTGAGGCTGAACCAGGTGGCTGAACTCCTAGTCCCTTCCTCCACCTGCCAGCTGAGTCATTGCTCATTGCGACGGTGATGACAATAGTAGCATCAAATATTCCTGACCACACTGTTACGGTGCAGCAAAGGGTCCCCCCACGCTCTGGCCCTAGGCAGAGTCCTGGAAGGCACAACCTACTTTGTGTCTTGGTTCCTGTATCAACTAAGCCCGAGGCCACACTTCGCACTCTCTACACAAGGCCCGCCCAAACCTGACCAGTCTCAGTCCCTTAGGCCTAGGAATAGCCCTCCAGAAGATCTGGCGAGAGGCAGATGCCCAGCACTGGGTTAGGAACCTGGAAATAAACCATACCCTTTGATGAACGTTAGGAGGAGCAGGTCGTGTGTGTGCGTGCATGTGTCTAGTTTGCTAATCTGTCTGTGTGCACTCGTGTGTCTGAGTTTTTGTATCTGTGAGTGTAGCGTGGAGGTGTGGTGCTTCTGAAGTGCGGCCATCTCAGGGTGTTTCTGGGTGTCTTTGCAAGCGGCTGGGCATAGATGCCCCCACATAGTGTGAAGGTTGTGCAAATTTGTGTGTGTCAGTGTAGTGAGTGTGCGTGTCGCTGGGGAAGTGTCCGTGTTTTTTATCTTGGTGCGGGTTGCTTGTGTGTGTGTGAATTTGCGGGCCCTCTGGTGTTCCGATTGCATTTGTGTGTGTGTGTGTGTGTGTGTTCATGTTCCTCTCTCTGCCTCTGTCTGTAGGTCTGTGCCTCTATATGTGTGTGCGTGTGTCTGTGTGAATTTGCTTGGGGCCGTCTCGGGTGTTCCTGAGCTGTGTGTGTGTGTGGTGGTACCTGCGGTGTGGGTTCACCCAGGTCTGTCCAGGCACCGGGCACTTGAGTTCCAGGGGAGGCTGGAGCCAGTCCTGTCTGTGCCTGGATGTCTCTATGCTTGAGGTGTCTGTGTTGGCCCTGACTGTGTCTCTGTGCCCCAGAATCAGGAAGATGCTGATGAGGCTTCTTCAGTGGTGGGTGAGAAGGGGACAGTTCCCACACCAGGCCAGAGACCCCCGTCCTTGCCTCTCAGTCCCCGTTCTCCCTGGCAGTCTGATCTCAGGTCCCAAGGACATGGAGTGATGGTCAACCTCAGGCCAGGACTGGGGAGGCCTCTGGGTCCCTGGAAAGAGTTAGAGTGAGAAAGCGGGGTTATCTGGAGAGAATGCTGGCTGCGGCAGTGCTGGGTCCTGGAAGAATGAGTGGGAGCCTCCAGGAAAGTTTGGTGGGCAGAGCTCCCAGGTTCCTGGGAAGGAATGCATTTGTGGGTATCTGTGGGAAGTCTGGGTTTGGGGCTCCTCGGTCCCTGGGCAGGAGGAAAGGAGATCTCTGTAGGACTCCTTAGTCCCCAGAGTCTGGGATTGGGCTTGAATACAGCTGTAGCAATTTTGTAGGACAAAAAGGCAGGGGGCCCATTGAAGAGTGGAGGGAGGAGGTGGTTTTGCAGGAAAGTTAGTCACGAGGCCAGAGCTGGCTTCCTTGGATGACCCCGTGGGAGAAGCCTGTGAGGCAGCAATGGCAAACCTTTTGGATACCAAGTGTCCAGCCTGCAGCCCCAAACCAGCTTATCTATCTAAAGTGCCAACGCTGCAATTGAACCCAAATACCGAGGTTTTAGTTGGGAAAAAAGAAAACAATAACAATGAAAACCTCAATGATTAATAGCTTTTGTCTTAAAAGAAAAACACAATAACACACATGCCAGATGTTTGCCACCATTGCTCCAGGAGCCAGGAGGAGCCTGGAGCCACGCAGAGAATGCTTCCCAGACCTCTGTGTTCTGGATCTGAAAACAATGCTGGACTGCCTCCGATGTTGGTGCCCGAAGGGAATCTGGACCCGGTCGCTTGGACTAGGGGTTAGGGATAATTACAGAGGGAAGGCATTCAGCTCAGTCTCGTTCACACAGCAGCTGCACAACACCAGACCACAGTGCCTGAGGCAGTTAGGACTTTATTACTTGAAACCCCAGTCTAAGAGCCCACCTGGGCCCTCCAAAAGAACAGGACTTCAGAAAAGGGCAGGACTGAACTTAAAAGGGGGAACGTGTTGGGACCACAGCTCTTCTAAAACCCCTTCCAAGTCGAACTCTTCATATCTCCTGCATATCAGGGAAATGGAGGGTGCCAAGAATTTGCCCATAGTCAGGGGGTGGAAGGTCCTGGCTTGACTGCTGATTACTTCTGACCGAACTCCTTTCTCCGAAGTTCACTCCGTTTGATCTTGCCAGTGACGGTTTTGGGCAGCTCTGGGACAAACTCCACCTGGTTGAGGAGACAGCAAGTCCATCCTGACTTAGGCCTGCTGTTCCCGGCGCCCCTCCCATTCGGGCTGACTCTACTTGGTGACCTTTATGGGGTCCTCCTCCTGACCCCTGGAATCAGATGTAGCCATGTGATTTGCTTAGACCAAAGAAATGTGAGTGGCAGGGAAGCTGTCCCTCTAGGCAGGAGCGTTTAGAACCACTGAGACTGGCTACCCACTCATTTAGCTCTTACAGCACCTGGAAGGTGTCCCTGTAGTGGCTGTTCTTATATCCTGGTCCCAGGATGAGGGGATGTGGGACAAAGACCCCAAGAGAGCCATGGTGGCATACAGCACGGACAAGGCAGACTCCTTCATCGTGACTGACCTTCAGCGTTTGGAGTGATGCATTCCCTGCAGGAATACCTAACCCACCCTAACATGGTCTGTTCCACTGAGGAGGCTGCGGTGCCTAATGTCAGAACACAATCCTTGCTGTTAGACACACCTGCCCTTGAGTTCCAGCTCTGTCTCTGACTCAGGCAACCACAGGCAGTTGACTTGGAGTCTGAGCCTCAGTTTTTGTCCTTGTAAAATTGGATGGCTATGCTACTGCAAGCTGTAGTATTAAAGAAAGTAGCAGTACATGTAGAGAACTGAATCCAGGCCTGGTGCACATAGTGAGTTCTCAGTAAATGCTAGTCAGGCAGTCTCATATGTCCATATTGGTTGTGAATGTTCAGACTACAAAAGAAAATACTGAGTTTTTGACTCATGTACCAATAGGGTAATATTATACATACATATTACATATATTCTTCCATTCTCTCTCTTTTTTCTCTCTCTCTTTCTCCCCCTTCCTTCTCCTCTGCCTCTCCTCAATGGGTATTGAAATTAGGACCCTCACACTGACCACAACGGCAGCCTCCCCCATTTTACTTTGAAACACTTTCACTAACTCACTAAGTTGCCCGAATTGGACTCAAGCTTGGAATCCTCCTGCCTCAGCCTCCCAAGTGCCGAGATTATAGGTGTGTGCCACCACACCTGGCAGACAGCTATTTTGAGGAGGCAAAAATGATTGATTGACTAACTGTCCCCCCACAGTCACCAGGCAAGGTAGGTGCAACTGAGCACTAGGAAGTGCTTGGGGAAGCAGCCGCAGTCACCTGCCCGTGCTCACCTTCCGCGGGTACTTGTATGGTGCCGTCACTGACTTCACGTGCTGCTGCAGCTCCTTGATGAGCTGGTCTTGGTCATGGGACCGGAACGATGGGTTTAGAACAATAAATGCTTTTACCACCTGCAGGATGGAAGCATGAACTCTGCTACACAGAAACTCTGGGAAAGCAGAGCCAAGGTCTGCATCCTGCCCTCCCCAGTCTGTGCTATACCTTGGAAAATGACTTGATCCCACCGCCTCCCGTTTTCAGTACTGGGGATCGAACCCGGAGCCTTCACATGGGGCTACATCCCCAGCCCTTTTTCATTTGAGACAGGATCTTGCTCAGTCACTAAGTTGGCTAGACTGGCCTCGAACTTTCAAACTTTCTGCCTCAGCCTCCCAGAGTGCTGAGAATACAGGCATGTGTCACCATGTCTGACAACCTAACCTCACTTTTCTTCTCTGTGAAATGGGGCTCATTCCTCAAAGGATTTCTGTAGATTCCATGAGATGGTACATATAAAACGCCTGGCCTGTTTAAATTACTCTCATACCTACCACCATTATTTTATCAGCATCATGGTCACATTAATTGTATATGCAATTCTGTGTCTGGCATCCAGTGGGGTTAAGTAATTGCTCACAATTTGTTTTTATTTTGTAGCCTCAATCACACAAATCTTTGTACACAGAAGGTGTCTGATTAGCACTTGGGTCAGTGAATGTGTGCTCTGGGGCCGCATTGCTTAGAGTTCTTTTCTGGGTCCACCTCTTAGCTGTGGCTGAACGTCTCTCTCTCTCTCCTCACCTACAAAGTATGACAAGAGCCCTTAGATTATTGAGTTTTGTGAGTCTGGGTGGTTTGGCACGTACTAAGTGCTCACTGCATGTGAGGGTTCACCGTCACTACCTTTGTCCATAGCCACCATCTCCAGAACAGTGCCACCTGGTGGTAGCCTAGTGTAAGTGCATGCCCATCCACCTAGTCCTCTCTCCATCCTAGGTCCAAGGCTGCGTTGACCCTGGAAGGGTCCCGTGTGGCCTTTCCCAAGCCCTACACAGCCAGATTCGACGAGGCCCTTGTCCTCACCTCCCCTCGCGTCGGGTCCGGGCTGCTCACCACAGCCGACTCGGCCACCGCCGGGTGCTCCGCCAAGGCGTTCTCCACCTCCATAGGCCCGATGCGGTACCTGCAGGATTAGCCAACTGCTCTGGCCCGGGTGCGAGGGCCGGCGGGTCTCAGAGCCCCAGATCTGTACTTTGGGGAGCCACAGCCCTCCTCGGCCCAGAGGGCAAAGGTCCTGAACGGCCAGTGACCTGTGACTTGCTTGTGCTTTGGGCCCCAAAAGTGAAGGCTTGGACTTTCAGGGGTCCCAGTTTCCAGCTTGGTTGTTCCTGGACTCCTCTCTGGACTGTCTTTGCCGAGGGAGGGGACAGGTCAGTGTCCTCCAGAGCTCGGGTGCTTGACCCAGGCAGCCTCCTGCAACAGAGCTAGAGCTCCGGGGAGCCCTCAGCCTTTTACTTGAAACACTCAGACAAACTGCATCCTGTCCCCCACGATGTCCCTATGCTTTGTTTCGCTTTGTCTCTTGGTATATATATTTAAAGTGTAAGATGGCCCCACGTAGATAGCACCGAGAGGTGGGCATACAAAGTGCTTGTCAGCGGGGCGAACACTTAGAATCTTCTTCTAGCCAATTTTCAATGCATATGGGGTGTGATAGACAAATATGGTGAATGTTTAAATTAAAAAAAATTATAGTCAAAGCACATTGCCATGAATCTCCCCTCCTGGGCATTGAACACACTTCTCCACTGTTCTTGTCGCCTTCTGAACAGTTCTGGAAGTTCTCTTTTGTGTCTTTAGTTGCCCTGTTGTGGCCGCCTCCATCCCCTGAACCTACGGATATTCTTGACCTTCCATGCTTGTGTGGACTTTGGGGAAGTGTCACAGTGCTGGCTCTGGTGAGTAAAGTGGGTGAGGACCCACTGCATGTTTTACAAGCCTGCCTTTCAGTTGGATGGCACTTGGCAGCAGCATGTATCATATTTTTGATCATGTCTTGTAAAGACCCTCATGATAAAACGCTTCCAGAAGTGCTTTGGAAAGTGGCCAAAACACTGGGATGTGAGTTTGAAGTGAGGGGGTTAATGGCAATGTATCTTTCACTGCAATATATTATAAAATTTAAATATTCACCATATATGTCATCAGAGAGACACAGAGAGAGAGATTTTAGAAATTTACAAGTAGCTAGGAGGAATAAATTCTGATGTTCTATTTCCCAGCAGGGCGATTACAGATCACAATAATGTATTACATATTCCAAAATAGCTGGAAGAGAGGTTTTTGAGTATTCTCACCCCAAAGAAATGATAAATGTTTGAGGCAATGAATATGCATGTTACCCTAACTTGATCATTACATAATGTACAGATGTATCAAACCGCCACAGTGTGTCCCATAAATATATATAAATTATTACATACCAATTCAAAATGAATTAAGAAAACCTCTATTTCTCTGAAATATTCAAGAGAAATGGTGTAATATATCTTTTTAAAAAAACCCTGTAGGGGTCCAGAGTCAGAGCCAGGCCTCCTGCGCTCCTGTCTAGACTCCCACCTGAATTATCTTTGAGACGTCAGGCAAACGTCTTCACTGGCTAGTGACCAAGTTCCTCAGCATGAAACAGGGATAACAGGTCCATCTCCCTGCTAGCTCGAAGCAGCTGGTT
Source organism: Cuniculus paca (assembly GCA_004365215.1). NCBI lineage: Eukaryota > Metazoa > Chordata > Mammalia > Rodentia > Cuniculidae > Cuniculus > Cuniculus paca. The sequence continues at coordinate 6,971 of RJWT010036645.1, read as the reverse complement.
ATGTACGGTGCTCAGGAGAGAGTTTCCCTAAAGGTTAGCTGTTGTTGTTATCATGTCTCTCCTATGACATTCTGTGCCACAGGAGACCAGCACAAACATTAAATAAGCAAGCCCAGAGAACCAAGGCACAATCTCCCATCCCTGTCCTACCCCCTTCCCTTTAAATATTCAGGAAGGGGCTCTCTCGTTTCCCTCCCTGAATGTCATTTTGGTTGAATGTCTGGCTGCAGGTGTGGGGCAGATAGATGCACAGGAATCAGAGACGATGCTCTGTTAGCATCAGACTGAGGGTCTCAGCACCAAGGCAAGATCACAGGGGGCTTTGCAGGTACCAGGGGCCAGCGGTGGGCCAGCCACACCTACCCAGAGGCATTGATGACATCGTCACTCCTCCCCAGGAACCAGATGTAGCCTTCCGCGTCAATAGTTGCTTTGTCCCCCGTGTTGTAGAAGTCTCCACATTCCACCTCCGCTGTCTTCTCTGGGTTATTCTTCAAAGAGAACAGAGAGGAAGGCAGCGGGTTCAGAGATAATGAGCTCTCCGTTCGGGTTCAGACCTGGCTTTGTGTGCAACCTCTCACTCCACCCGGTACCTGGGTAAATCTGGCATCTCCTCAGAGTCTAATTTCATTACATGGAGAAGCAAAGTGTAGGCTGCTGCTCAGGTAGTGGATGTTACTGAGCCCATGGCAATGACAGTCTTTTATAATGAACGACTCATCTCTGTGTGGCACTCTGCCAGAATAACCTTTCCACGCTAGTGGGAACCTTGTTTATTTTATTCCCTGTCGTAAGCTTGTCGTGGACCTGGACAGATGAGAGGGAAGAGTATGCATGAGCTGAATACATTTCCTTCCCCTAATGCTACTCCATTGGATCCTCACAGAAAGTCATGAGGCTGCTTGTTTTTTAAATAAACTTTTAACTTTTAGATAATTGTAGGTTTGCATATAGTTAAAAAAATAATCCAGATAAACCTTATGTGCTTTTTTTAATGTAGTAATCCAGATTGAACCCAAGGCTTTCACACTGAGCTACATCTCCAGCCTTCTTTTTTCTTTTTTTCTTTAATTTGAGACAGGAGCTTGCTAAATCACTAAGTGAGCTTCAGTGCGATCTTTATGCCTCAGCTTCCCAGTGTGCGGGGAAGCCCTGTATCACCATACACAGCCTACTCTCTCTTTCTGTGAGACCAACTTTTTTGAGTTCTACATATGATAAAAGGTCGATATGTGGTATTTTTCTGTCTCTGGGTTGTTTCAGTTATGTAATGTACTCCAATTTCTTTCGTATTTCTTCAAGAATGTTACACAGATAGAACTGTGCAGTGAGGAACCTTCCAGGATAGGCTGTTTTTTCTCTCTCCAGTGTAATTCTGTGGAGATTCATTCAAGTTGCTGTATTCATAAATAGTTTGACCTTTTTTAACTGCTAAGCAGAATTCCGTGCTGTGACTATACTTCAGTTTTTGTTTATTCATTCAGTTGCTAAAAGATGTCTGGATGATTTCCAGTTTCTGACTGTTGTGAATAAAGATTCTGTGGTCACTCGTGTGCTCATATGAAAGTGAATTCATGTGAGCCTGGCATTTTTTGTAGCCTATTTTACAGAAGAAACTGATGTTCAGAGAATTATTAAACTGGTCCTGGTATTTGAATTTATTTCTTGCTTCACAGTCTATTCATTTGACACCTAAGCAAGCCCTGTTGTATAACAAGAAATGATTTTAAGAGGCAGCTGAAAACACCATAGAAACAATGGATGATGTCCTGTTTTGAATTAATTTCAGTGATTGATTACACCAAGGAGATTATTGGCTTGGTGTTGATGTGTTTAGAAGCTTTGAAAAGCACCAAGTGGAAGAGTAAGCTTTGGGATCAGAGATTTCAGCAGAAATGAAGTTTAGTTGAAACTGAAAATTTGTTTTTTAAAATTCTAATTATGGTTATAAATGCTATCTGATTTTGGCAAATGATAGTGTTTTCAACTTCTCTTACTGCATCGACTTTTCAAAAACAAACATTTTCAAACAGTTAATTTAAAGAGAAGTATAAACTTAAACTTATTACTTAAGTAAAATATATAGATGTTACTATGAGGTGTGATCAAAATTGTGAACATGTTAATTAAAATATTTATTACAGTAAAAGACAGATGGCCATTAATCCATCCAAAATACCCTCTCCACCTAGAACATACTTATTCCATCATTCTTATTCTGTAACAGAAATTTAAATATAACAGAAATTTAGCTGAAATTTAAAACTTGATTAGTAGCCTGTTGCTATGTCGAGACAGGATATGCTCATCCTGCCTGTCACATAGTTAGACTGCTAAACTCAGTCAGCCTTGGTTGTCTGTGTCCAGCTGCTTCTCACAGATAGCCTTCCTGGTCAACCTGACCCACGTCCAGCGGCATTGTTTGTGTTACATCACCTAAAAATATATCCTGTTTTTCCAACATGTTTCAAGGACTTTCTACCTAGGACAGACTGGCCCAGTCAAGGACACATTTAACCTTCCCTGCTCCGCTCAATACCCCTTCCCAGAACTTTCCTTATGATAATTCCTTTTAATTAAACTTGCTTAAAGCAAGTCTGCCTGACAACGTACAACTTGATTCATGGAATCAATGCTGTAATAACCTGTTATCAGCTTACGTACTTCTTGCTTGAAAATTCCATATCCACTAAACTCAAAGCTGACTCAGGGCTGGTGATATGGAGCTGGATTTCCTGGCAGCCTGCTGGTGAAATAAACAGGTTGCCTTCCAACTCCGTGATGCAAGATGTCTTCCTTTCGGTTTGATAGTGGTCTTTTGCAACATTACTACTTTCTGAAGCAATTCAGGAAGCCGTTTTTCAGGAGTGTTTTCACAAGGAGTGATAAAAAAAGTATGGTGGACGCTGCTCCTGAGGGCCATCCAATGAAAGGAAGGATCATAAAAATATTATTGTATGTCCTCATCTACCTTATTCCCTGGATTTGGTACCGGGCTACTTTTGGCCCTTCCCTAAAGTCAAAATGACCATGAAAGATAAACATTTCGAATCAATTCAGGATGTTGAGACAGCCATGACAGCAAAACTAAAGGCACTCAGGAAAGAAGACTTCCAGAGCTGCTCCGGAGAGTGGCAAGAATGATGGGATAAGTGTATTTGAAGTGAGGGGGTGTATTTTGATTCAGATTCATGGCAATGTGTCTTTTACTCTAATAAAATTAAAAAAAATTTTTTTAAACATTCACTGTAATTTTTGGTCACACCTCATGGATATGGAAAAATAGTGGACAAGGACACAAATGCTGGGAGTTTAGGAAACAGTGACCAAAGAGGAACATGAAGTTCCACTCTGACTGCTGTCCACTGCAGCGTACGGTGTTTGATATGCTGGCCTCACTCCCAGCCCTGGGCCCAGCTCTGCTCTCAGAGGAGTGAGATTTCTTCAGGTTAATCTTCTCCTGGAAGGCCTGAGGCTGGGCCCTGGCAGAAGGACCCCCACATTTTCAGAAGGGATTCTTACCTCCTGGAACTTGAATATCTTGGAGGGTATCACTAGGTGATCCTAGGAAAATTCCTGAACGGCGAGGGGAAAATATCTCATGTACCACACAGAGGTGGGCAGAGTCTACCTGACTTTCAAGGACATTCTTACCTTTGGCTATTTTTGAAACCTGCTACTGGAAAATGGTGTTATGAAAATAGTGGCTGGGAAGTTCCAATTTCTTGATTCTCTACAGAAACATCAAAAACCAGCAAACAAATAAAAAGAAGCAGTCTGAACTGACTTTGTAGTTCCTCTGGGAACAAAGATTTACAACAATCAAGCAAATGTCCAATCAAGAAAAATCCACCTTTGGAATGGCAGGAGAGTTCTGTGGCGCTCTCAGGCTGGGCCCACCCTTGGTCATGCATGGCAGGCAGGGTTTTGAGAGTGGGGCAGCCCAGCTCCCAGTGTCCTCTTGTCCCCCAGTGTAGGAAGCAAAGCACCTGTAAATTATTATGTCCTAATTCCTCTGGGGATCCCTATAGGGCTGATGCAAGGTGCTAGATTAATTTAACCCAGAAGAGAGGTGGAAAAAGCAGTAGAAAAAAAGGAAAATGTGATTTTCAGAGTTACTCAGAATCATCACGTCACAGAGCCAATTTTCAATCACCAAAACACAGTCACAGGTGTACAAAGAGAAAGGACAATATGGTGAGTGAAATGTTAATTCACAGAAACCATCTGAGAACCCCAAACACTGCATTTACAAGGAAAATAACTTAAATGTGTTAAATATGCTCAATGAGTCAAGAAGGAGGAAGTGGACAAAGAATTAAAGGAAAGCAGGAAAATGACATATGAACAAAAAGAGAACATCAGCAAAGGTAGAAATTATAATGGAGAACCAAATACAAATTCTGGAGGTATAATAACTGAAATAAAAAACTCACTAGAGGGTTGGCAGCCTATTCGAGCAGGCAGAAGAAAGAGGGAATTGAAAACAGAATGACCAGACAAATGAAATGACCAGACAAATGAGGAGCAGAAAAATGTAGAAAAGTGAATAGAGTGTAAGAGACTGGTAGAACATCATGGAGCTGACCCAATATGTATTATAGGACTCTCAGAAGGTGAAGTGAGAGAACAAGGCAACGAGGGTTTATCCAAAGAAATAATAGAAAAAATTTCCAACTCATGGAAAGAAAAATAAACCAGATCAAAAAAGACCAATGTTGTATGATTCCATTTATATGAAGCATCTAAAATAGGCAAGTTTATATAGAAAAAAAGTAGATTGGAGGTAATGAGGTGTTAGGTGCTTGGAGGAGGAGGAGAATGCTATTTAATTAACAGATACAGAGTTTCCGTTTAGAAAAGCAAAAATTTTCTGGAAATGGATAATGGTGATGGTTTCAAAAGTTATGAATTTATTAATGACACTAAACTGTATGCTTAAAAATGGTGGAAAAAGTAAACTTTGTATCATATTTCGCCTCAATAAAAACAAAAAACATGATTTTCTATTATCATTGGTGATTTCCTATTATTGTGTTTTGAAGTCCTGTATCGCTTTCATTGTTTTGTTTTGATTGGTTTTGTTCTGTTCTGTTTTGTTTGATTTCATTATGTCTGATGGTATAGGCAGCTATTTTGAAGATAATGTGAGGCATTATGGTAGCCATTGTTGATTTCCTACTATCTTGTGTTAAAGTCCAATACTGGTCTTCTTGTTTTATTTTGTTTGGCTTTATTCTGTTTCATTTTGTTTGGTTTTAGTCTCTTTAAAATAAGATTAAAAAAAAAAAGAAAGTGAAAACAAAACCAAGAAAACAAAGGAAGTTCAAAGAGCTAACAACATGTGATCTTTGTGCTATGGCTTCAAGAAGGAGCTGCTTCTCTGTGGTAAACATTTTCCCAAAACAGAAGGCAGGCCTTAGCTTAATTCTTAAATATACATATAATCTGCCAAAAAACATACACATGCTTCAGCAGTTTGTTGTACTAATAAATGTCTGGAAGCTAAGGGCCATTTTTTGGAACACCTATTATAGTTGTAAAGGCTAAAGTTGACGTGTTAATCTCATGATGTCTCAAAAATTTAGTATTAAAATAATTCCACAAGTTTTTCTCTTCCTGATGTATACTTTTTTTGCAGACTCTGTATCTATTTCTGTTATATTATATTGTACATATGTTATACGATGCATTAGTAGCTTTGAGAAACATTGATGTGCGTGTGTGCACGTGTATGTGGCTATTTCTCAAACCTGCCTGCACATTACAATCATTTAAGATGTGGGCAGCACTCCATTGAGGCCATTGTGTATGGACAGTGTGACACCAGGTAAACGTCCAGGGAAGAGCCTTTGGAGCACAAAGATGGAGTCTGAGACCTGTTTTAGGGTCTGGTCTCCCTTCTTTGGCCCATCAATCTTGTAAACCAAGAATTTCCCTTTTGTGGCCTCCACCTACCTGGGGTAGCTGGGTTGTTTCTGATAAAGAGTTTCAACAAGTTTCTTGTTGCCCACTCTGGATTTCTGCATCCCCTGGGTTTCCCATTTAGGATTTGAGGGACCAAAGCATGGATTTAGACCCCAGATCTCCTGCAGGTAACACTTCCAACCTATGACTTCTCTCTACACACTCAGGCTCGTAGGGCCCTCTGGAGGTTCAGTCAGGGTAGGAGATTTGTTTACCCTGCTATTGGTAAAGGGGATGGTATCATCTGAACCCAGTCGAGGCCTATATTCATGACCTCAAGATATACAAGTCTACTTCTGAAGCCAATCTGCCTTCTACCCATCAGTTAACCCTTAAGTCTCATCAGGTTAGGACAGGAAGGCATGTGGCAATGTACTGTGAGTTTGAGTGTACTTGAGTATAATTAAAACAGGCTTCACTGAGTAGGGGCAAATACAGGACAAACTGAAGAAGTGTTAGGATGCAGAATTCCTGTTGGGATTCTTGGGGCTGGGACAGGGGAGATGGGGTTCCATTACCTCATAGTACATGAAGAGGCCTACAGGCCTGGTGGGCTTGATCCTGATTCCAATGTTCCCTTCAGTGTTGGGTGGCAGGACGTTGCCCTTGTTGTCGATGATCTGGAGCAAGAAACCTGTTGAATTCACCCCAGAGGAGGCCCCTAACCCTTTGACCATGTCCAGGCACTGCCTATCTCATTCCTGGGGTACCCATGGGGAAAATATGGACCCATAATTGAAGGTGCTACAAAATGGAACAAGACTGTCAAGTCTTTAAAATCAGCAAATGTGAAATCCAAGCCAGAGGTGCATTTGTCTCGTGGGTGTGAAGGCATTGCCAGTGTGCTCTCAAGCCAGAAAACATGGAGCAAGAGAACTCAAAAGCACTGATTGTACAGAAAGCTGCCAATGCTGTGTCCAAGTCCTCTTCCTTCCCACGCTATGTGTGTGAAGCCTCTGGCTGCCAGGGCGAGCTGTACTGGTGCTCACCATAATGCAGTTCTC
>RJWT010036644.1:0-13229 GCA_004365215.1 Cuniculus paca | reverse complement strand
CCTTGATAACCAAAGGCAAAACTTTGAAATCTCCAAATGAACTTTTCTAGTTAAAGAAAAAACTCAAAAGCATACAAAATCTGTTAAAACCTTTGCGAAATCTTGAGGCAAATGTATAAAAATCTGCCTCAGTGTGTGAGCGCATGTGTACTTGTGTGAATGTGCAGTATATAGTATGCACACACATGCAGAAAATGGTCCTTGCTTGATATTAATATAATGTTCTAAGTATTTCCTTAATCTATTTCTAGCTGTTCACTTTTAATTGATGTGTTTCTTTTAATTGTATATTGAGATAGCATATTTTACTTTTGTTTTTCAGTTTAAACTGATAATATTTACCTTTTAACTAGACCCTTTGATTTCAATTTACTATTATTATATAATTAAACTTTTATCATTTTACTCTGTATTTTCTATAGGTTTATACATTTTTGTTCCATTTTTTGCTCTCTGTCTTTGGTTTAATTAGTATTTTTATGATTCCGTTGTATCTCTACGTATTTCATGGGCTCATTTCAAATTCACAGAGTAAACTTTCAGCTTGTCACAAATCACACGTGATATACCTCTAACAAGTGTGCTTTAAGGATTTTACATTAGAATACTTCCACTTCTCCTGTTCTTTATGATTATGTTGTCATATCTATTATATTTTCATAAGGTATAAATTCAACAACACATTATTATGTTTATTCATGTAATCACTTTACTTTTTAAAGAGCTTTTAATAATTAAAACGTTACATACGTAGCCATGTAACTGTTTTCAGAGCTTTTTAGTCCTTTGCGTAGATTCGGATTTCTACCAAGCATCATTTCTTTTCAATTGAAATGTTTTCTGTAACAACTGTTATAGCACTTTTTTTTATTAGTAGTAAATTCTTTTAGTTCTATCCTGTTTGGGAGAATTTTTCTGGAGCCTTCCTTTGTGAAATCTATTATTTGGATGTAGAATTCCTGTTTCCTTTCAGTCAGTACTTTAAAGAAGTTGCCACATTGTCTTTTTGTTTATGTTGTTTCCCAAGAGGAATCCTCTGTCATCCTTACTTTTCTTTTCTGTAAGTAACACAATTTTTCTTCCTCTGACTACTTAAAAAATTTAAACTTTGTCACTCATTTCAAAAAATTTGATTATTGTCCCTTGGTGCAGTTTTCTTTTTTCTTACACTTTATTGATATTTATGAAATACAAATTCTAACATTTTATCAAGTTTGGATCTCTGCAACCATTACTTTTTCTGCCTTTCCTGTCCTACCCTGTCTTTTGAGGATCCAAATATAGACCGTAAATAAATAAATAAATAAAAATAAAAATAAAACAATAAAGACTGGGACTATAGCTCAGTGGCACAGTTCCTACCTGGCAAATGTGAGGTCCTGAGTTCAATTCCAATAGAACAAATATATATAAAAATGTATATATATAATATATATTATATATGTATACAAACTACTGTATATATTATATATACTGTATATTTATACTATATAATATATACAGTGTCTATATAAAATACATATTTGAATATATTATATATATAAATTACTGTATATATATAAATGTTACACAAATATATATGTTACACAAATTGAAATATATATTATATAAAACATAATCTATAGTAATTACACATGCTACATTAATATTGCATAAATATTAATTAATATATAATGTTTTAATATGATCATTTAATAATATTTCATGCATATATAATTGACGTCCGCATTTTATGAAAACATTTGTGATTTCTTAAGTAGTTTTTCTTTCATTTTGGAAATTCTATTGCTATGTTTACAAGTTCAGCAACTTTTTTTCTTTCTGCTTCAATGTCAAATCTACTGTTGACATTTTTCAGATTGCTTGTCATCGCAGAGTTTCTATTTATTATATTTCACATCTTAAATTTAGTATTGTCATATAACAGTTAAAAACTGTTTCTACTAAATTGAATGTTGGTATCAGCTTTCAGTCAGTTTTGATTAGTTGATTTTTATCATTTAATTATGGGCAATGTTTTCTGAATCTTTGAGTACTATATTATCTTCAGTCAGATGTAAAATATTGTGGATTTTTCCTTCTCAAGTGCTGCTTTTCTTCCTACAAATGCTATGGAGGTTTATGCTGAGATGCACTGAAGTTACTTGAAAACAATTTGATAATTTTGTGCCTTTTTTTATATATTTTTTGACAATGCAATAATTAGTTTTGGATGAATTATTCACCACAAATGAGGCAAGATGCCTATCAATGCTTTACCTAAACCCCATGAATTTTGAGACTTTCCAGTACGGCTCATGGAAACACGCTGCATTCCTTCATGTAAATACCTGCCTATAGATTCACTATTGAAATGTGAGTGTCCTGTATTCCTTTTGATATTCTCAAAGTATTGTCTCTTTCCATGAACAATTTCCTCGCATATTTGATCAATACTCTACTAAATACCTGTGAAGATCTCTAAACACTTCTTATGCATCTCCCTCCTCTATGTTCTGTCTTGAATTGTAGAGACTTTAGTGTCCTGGGACCTTACGCCCCATCTTCTGACCTCTGAGAGTCCCCTACCTTCTGCCTCAGGTCGATTGCCCTGGACTGTGTCCTGTAATCTTTCTCAAGGCATTGATCTGAGGCAATTGTGAGACTCAACTCACTGATTTCCTACTTTTCAGGGACACTTATCCTTCATCGCCGTTTTGCATTTCAGTCAGGAGTAAATGTTGGGGTAGAAGTAAAAGTCCTGTCTCTTTTGTTTGCTTTTTTAGCATTTATTTTCAAATAATTGCAGATTCATGGGAAGTTGCAAAGAAATGTGGAGTAGGCTTTCATTTTGCCTTCTTAGATCTTACCATCTTGTATAATTTACAGTACACATCCAAGAAATTAACATGGATACAATCCACAGAACTCCCTCAGATTTCACCAGCTATTCAAGCAGCACTGGCTCTGTACAACTTTTTCACATACAGTTTCAAATGACTACCAACACAATTAATATAGCTAACAGTACAGAGCAGCAATGGCGAAATTTTAGAGCTTTCAATGATAGAAAATGCCTGATGCCGTACACGTGCCAGACGTTTGCCACTACAAACTCTAATCAGACGCTATCATACTACAGTTTTGTAGTCACAGTTAGCTCTCCAACCATCCTCAGTCCTTAACTTTAATCTATTATTCATCTCTACAATTATATCCAAAAAGCTGTATAAATATAATGAAGAGTACATACCTTTGAGATTGGCTTTCGTGTATGCATATGTGTCATGCCGGGGAATGAATTCAGAGCTTCACACATGCTAAACTTGTGCTCTACCCCTGAGCTCTAATTAAGATTATCTTTTTCATACAGCATATTTTCTTGGAGATTTATCTAAACTATTTTTTAGGTTATTTGTCTAAATAGTTTGTTACTCCTTATTACCAAATAATGAGTGTACTACATTTATAATGCGGTTTGCTGAACCATTCATCTAATAAAAATATGTGATATATAACAGTTTTTTATTACTAAAATCAAAGTGCTAGATACATCAGTGTACAAGATTCTGCATGAAAATAAATCTTTAATTTTCCTAGGATGAATATTCAAAGGAGAAAATGCTGAGTCACATGGCAAATCCATTGTTAGTTTTAAAAGAGACCACCAAGTTATTTTCCAGAGTAGCTCTACCATTTTTACATAGCCTCCAGCAATGCAAGAGTGATCCAGTTTCTCTGCATTATATCAGTATTTTATGACATCAGTGTTCTTTAGTTTAGCCATCTAATAAGTGCATAGCGATCTCTCATTGTTTTCAGTTTTCAAGTGGCAAACAATGAACATATTTCTGAATTGTTATTCTTCATCTGCATCGCCTCTTCCATCATATGTCTGTGTGTGTCTTTTGTCTATTTTCTAATTAAAGTTTTAAAATGCATTTCAGAATTTTTTCATGCTGTAAATCAAAGTTTATTGTCCGATACATGAACTGCAAATATTTTCCCACAGTCTATATCCATTTAACTGAAAATTTGCAATTTTTAATTTTGATATGGTTAAAGTTATTGACATTTCCTTTTATTGATTATACTTCAGTCTCAAGCCTAAGAAGTTTTTTCTAGTCATTGGTCTCAGAGCTACATATGATTATGTGAATATGTATTTATATATATATACACACATTATGTCTTTATATATGAAACATATCATATATCTTAAAGATAGATAATACATCTTTATTTGAGTATTACATATGATATATATCCATATCATATGCACATAAATATGGATGAATTCAGTTCTCTTTTAGAGAATAAACACTAATCGTAACTAATCAAGTCTATTTTTTCTTAACTGTATGACTCTCCAAGTACAAGTCTCTTTTCTTTTAGAAATATATCTGAAAAATAAGCAATTCTAAAAAGCATTAATGAATACAAACTCCCAAAGATATGTACTCTTAAAAAAAAGAAAAGCACATATTCAACATTATAAACAATACTATTTATTTGTGCCCTATTATCTGGTAGCTTTAGTATTAGTTTGCATCATGGAGACTCCAGGAAGTTAAAAGTCCACTTTCCTCTCATCTTTCTGTGAAGCCAAAGCTAATGATGCTGCTCTCCCAAATGCTGCCTAATCTATGTTAATAGAGTGAAGATTATTATGGAAGCTATAATAATCACAGAAAAATTGGTAATGACTTGAATCAGTGTCTGGCTTGTTAATTGTAAAGCTTTTACCATAAAAAGAAATTATTTAACAACTACATTTCACTGGTCATGAAGAAGTTTTATTAAAATAAGAGTTTAATATGTTCAGTGGTACCTAGTATGGGATATAAAACATCACTATGCTTATGACAAAATTGTGATATTCAGGTGTTGATAATCAATAATTATTCAAACTGGACTCTCATAGTTTTTAAACTTTCTTCCATGTTATATAAATATATGTGTGCATATATGTGTATTTGAATAATTTCTTAACAAAAATATAGCAAAAGGAGTTTTGTGATTAGCAAAAAAATTACTCCCTAACAGGCAAGACTTAACTGAAAAACAACATATTTTGATTCAACTGGCTCAAATATTTTATAAATTCCTTAATATAGGATTAATTTATTGATTTTATTTTTACTGTTACATATGAAGCTTCAATTTTGAATGCCCTCAGGGCAAACATTTCACTGACAGACGGTATCCTCATAGTATAACATTTTATTAGACTTTTTCAGGAAAATATAATCTATTGCAGAAAAAAGATGAAATAAGATTATTCTATTGACTAGGTTTTTTTTTTTTGCTAGTTCTTATACTGTTTCACAAATGCTACCTAATTTATTGTCTCCTATTGTAATCCAAATATTGTGTGTTGTAATCCAAATATTCTAATCCTTCGTTTCATCCTGCTCACGGCTCAAGAAATTTTATATTTATAATCTCACTGAAACGTTGTTGGAATGCTAGCAAGTTAATACCAATCTACCACCTCCAGTGCAACCCACAACAAGAATAAAGGCCCTAAGACATATTCAAGGTAATGGGCAGCAAAGGAGTCCTGAGTCCAGGACAGGTGAGGATACATGGAACAAAGGCCCTGATCCAAGGCCTCACCCAGAATGTATTATCTTGTGAAGAAGGGAATGACACAAGGATGAGTGGTGGTGAGATTGGTGGGAATTACATGAGCAAAGTGAGCTGAACTGGCTAGGTGGAGAGCAAGCACCTGTGCAATATGCAGAGAGAAGGGTATGAAGAAAGACCAATTTGCCTGACTCGATTGAGGTAGTATTTGAATGATTTAGGAGGTCATTGCTTTACTTTCTGATATGTACACTTTTGTGCCCTGAAAGTCATAGCCTCTTACCTGCAGCTCAAACCCAGTTGACATTCCTGGAGCTATGTGGCTCTGCCATCTGCTGTGCTCAACTGTTGATAGGGAACACAATGTGATGAAACAGGGAACTGTTGGCTGGCTTCAAGGATTACATTTCAGTACCTTAGCTAGCCTTATATGCATTGCTTAGAGCCAATTGAAGGGAGAAGGAAATAGTATAGCCAGCTCTGTACATTTCAGTATGTGGAGACAGGATTTGGTTTAACTAATGCTGAAATAATTGTTCTGCATTCAAGGGGAGCCACCAAGGGTGTCTCCTATAGTCTGCAATACTAAGAAATATACTTTACTGCTTATAATTTTCAATATACAACAATTATAACAAAGTAAAGTTAGTAAGTTGCTACAAATCTCACAGCTTGTAGGTGTTGAAACATACATTTGAAAATTAGGTTTGCCCCAGTTATTTTTTTATGCAATAGACATCAAAAGTAAAAGTCATAGGAGTAATAGAAATTTGAAAGAACAAGAAGAGATTAGGTTCCTATAAACATCTTTATTACCTTTGTCTTGGAAACAATTATAGATTTCAGAATTCTACTTCTCATGTATTTGTTTGCAGCTTAATTTTCTGTTTTTGTTTCAGGCATGATCCATTTCAATGCTGAGATGTATCCCTTGGAAATGAACTATTTCTAAGGGATACATAAAATGGGAGGGGAGAACTCTGGGTATCATCTATGGAGTTTATATGAGCATGTACACCATCACCCCAATTAACAGCAAGAGTTGTCTTCTGTCCTAGGTGATTCCACATTCTATGAGTAGCTGGAGGTCAATATGTTGACATGGAGACAGGTGACAGGACAATTCAGTCCATATTATTGATTACTGATTTTAACCTAAATAGAGCAAAACTACTGGAGGAGTTAACTGTTTACCTTCTGCTTCTGTGAAACCATACTCAGCTAAACAACAATAAAAAACGAAAACGAAAGAAAAAAGGATAAAACAGAGAAGGAGGGAGGAAGAAAGAGAGAGAAGGGGAAAGGAGGGAGGGAAGGGAGGAGGAAAAGAGAAATCATAAGAAGTGAAAAAAGAAAGAAAAAGAGAAAAGTAAAAAGAAGACAAGTTTTCTCTACAGTTACATATTTTTATAGCACTAGGGATAAATACTTGGCAAACCTTTTCCCTCCGTCTGCTTTATCAGGTTTCTACCTAAAATTTATGAATTATTTGTGATATAAGTTAAGAAATTCCTTAGTCAAAGATCAATTAAATTGATTTAGAAATTATACAAAAGACAGAAGAGTAATAAAAGCAAGCTAGAATTAGTGTTTCAAGAGACAAAAAGTGGACGTGTTTGGTATGGATACAGAGAGTAAGGACTTCTGTAATATTTGTGATTTTAGGGAGTTGAACAAAGGTAAATGAATTTTAAAAGTGTTTGGTTCTGTGATGTGTGATCTAACTCCTTTTGCCCCTTATTTATGAGTTTAGTAATGCAATCAGTTGCTTTTCAATGCTCTGTAAATTTCAAAACAATAACTCTTTTGAATATAACATGATACTAGATATGGACTTTAGACCTTCATCTATGATAGTAGAAGTACAGAACAAGTCCTTTGTGAGATGCTGGGGGACCCTATTGTCTTAATCCCTCCTCTTCTTGCAAGATCAAGTATATCCATATATGTGATCTCAACACTAGCCTCATGCAATAAGAATTAAAGAGACTACCAAAGATTTCTTATTACTACATGAGAAGACAGCACACACATAACCTGTTCTTTATCTAGAATTTGCAGTTGCTTCTGTAACTCATTATATCTTTTTTGTACAGTCATTGACCTTTATGTCAAGGTACTCTTTTAAGGAATTAGTAAAATTGTTAGATGATGGTACCTATGGAACTATAAACTGGAAGGCACGCATACAATAACTACCACAAAAATACTTTTTGCAAGTAGTAGATAAGATTTTAATTAAAACTCAGTGAATATATACACAAAATGAATTCTGGAGTATCTGTTTGAGTCTTTAATTTCAAGTTCTCAGTTCATAGCAAAATATATACTCCATTAATTAAGAAGCTTCTCTTCTTTCAAGACAGCAGTTAAGTTATTGGTTGATATAGTTAATTCTGTGACACCTACAGTAGTTGTTCATGTCTTTTATGGTTGTGCTCTGTGGATAGTTTTATAAAAGTAGTCCACTTGACCTCAGAGTCCTGTAATGTTAACTTTAGTATGAAGGGGTGAGGTCCTTCTTTCAATATAAAATGGTAGAAAAACACAAGTGGATGGCCAAGAAGGAAAAAGTGCTTTATGCTAAATACCTAGCAACATTTTTCCTTGATGAGCTGAAATCACCGCTTGTGGGCCTGTAGCCTGCCATTTCACCTGTCATTATGGTGAGTACTTTCTCTCATCTGCTTCTTCTTCATTCAGAGTACCTGGGCCATAGGTCTGATCCTAGTAGCAGCAGGTAACATAATCCTAAATGCTTTCTGGTAACCCAGCAGTAGGAAAGAAAAAGCCAAAAATGCTTCCTTCTGCCTCAGGTATGATATCCCTAAAATAAAACTCATTTTGAGAAGAGTGCTTGAAGCCCTGAAGTCACTGTCACATGTATTCACCCACAATATGACAATCTGTGTAGTACGACTTCAACAGTCATACCACTAGAGGCTGAGAATCAATGTTTCTTATGAACGCTTTAAAATATTTTCATAACCCGCTGATTCCAGCGCATCAAAAGAGGTTTAAGAATACGACAGCAAATATACCCAAATTCCTCATCTTGGATAGCATGGGATACCATTCAAAATGTATTCTCATGGATTCTCTGCTAAGTCTCAAAATTATCCTGAGGTGTACGGGGAAAACCTGTAAAATGTGAGTCGCTTGTCCAAGAAGAAACAGCCCTAAAGATCTACTGTAAAAATTTAAGCTAATAAGCTGTGTGTGGTGGCTGCATACACCTAAAAGCTTAACACTAAGGAAGACAGGCAGGAGGATCGCAAGTTTGAACCCAGCCTGGGCGACTTACTTAGTGAGACTGAGTATCAAAATAAAAAATCTAATAAGGATTGAGGATGTAGCTCAGCATGAAGGCCCTGGGTTCAATCCTCACTACTTCCCAAAACAATCATGTTTGTAGTTAGTTAGTAATACTATACTGTACAATTAAAAATACATTAGGGAGTAAATTGTATATTTTGTGGTTGTTTTCATTGAATAAAAAGTGAGCAGCTTCTCTAAAATCATTTCCTTTGAAGCAGTGTTAAAATAAAAACCTAAGAAATACCTTTCCTTTTCTGTTTGCTTCCTTTCTTTCACTTGTTTTCCTTTCTCTTTTCTTCCTTATTTCCTTCCTTCTTGCTTTATTCCCCGCCTCCCTCATTCCTTACCTCGCTTCCTTTTTATATGCCTGTCTTCTGTTTTCTGTTTCTTCCTCCGTCCCTTTTTCCATCTTTTCTTTTCTCTTTTTCTTATTTTCTTTATTTCTTCTTCCAACTATATTTTTAAAGTACCTTATTTCAAGTGATCACTTTGCATCTTTATCTTATCATTTTCTGTTAGAAAAGGTAAATAAGCTGCCATTACGTTTTGTCTTTATTCTACCTTTCCCTGTATTATCCTTTTTCTTTTTAAACATCAGTTTATCATTGAAAGTGTTACTGCAATGACCTACTACTTTGAAGAGTATAATAGGAACAGCAAAAATACAACACCACATTTAACAGTAATAATACTCAACGCCCATAGATATTTTTCATGTGTCAAATACTCTTTAAATGCTTTTTGCTTTTCTTAATTAACGATCTATAGATCTGTTAAATGTTATCATTCACACTTGATGGATAAAGAAGTTAGAGTAGCCAGTCTAGCCTCCCAAATTGTTCAATTAAATAAAATTTAACTCTATAGTCTGAGCTTATGTCTACTATCTCATGTATTAAATCTATTATCATCATCACTATAATAATACATGCATTCCATAAGAAAGATGAGATATTAATATTTACTTTCTTTCTGAACATCTATATTATTTCCACAGGTAACTACTAACAGCTTTCTTGTGTTTTTAATAGAAAAAAAATTAAGTATTTTCAGAACTGTTTCTGGTTCTGCTTTCTGGCCATCAGGAAATAAGTGTCTTTGTGCCACTATGCCCTTTTACCATGATGCTTTACCTTGGAGACACTTTGCAATAGACTGAAACCTTGGAAACCATAAGCCAAATTAAATCTCTCTTTTATCTGCAGTTGTCAGATATTTTGCACTACTGATGGGAAAACTGATCATTATCCACTCTTTTTAAAAGTTTCAGAATATTTCTTTTTTTCCTGATGGCCATTTGAATTGTTTAAGAAGGTTTGCTGTACCTTCACGCCATATAATTATGTACATTTGCAAACTTATCACAGAATAATTATGAAAACTTGAATTATAAGGTAGAAGGATAACTGTGTAAATTTTACACATTTATTCCCATTTCTCTTTCCTCTGGCCATCACTGTTTGCTATTAAAATTCTTCATACAAGGCATCTAAAAATGTTTAAAATGTGACGAGAAGCTTCTAAACACATACAGTAAAATAAAATAAATAAAAAGAAAAGTAAGAAAGTATAATACAAGAAACCTCTTTGACACCAGTGTAACCTCCACATAAATGACCAGGCAAGCTATATTGGATATCAGAAAACAGAAAATCTCATAGTACAAATAAATATTTTTAATTTATGGAAGACACATAGTGCATACCAAGGGAAAGAGATGGGGTGAGTTGACAGACAGCATATAATACAATTAGTCTGAAAAAATTTCTACCT
This sequence comes from Cuniculus paca, assembly GCA_004365215.1. NCBI lineage: Eukaryota > Metazoa > Chordata > Mammalia > Rodentia > Cuniculidae > Cuniculus > Cuniculus paca. The sequence goes on along the minus strand of RJWT010036644.1, from coordinate 2,570 downwards.
CATTTAGGGCATATACAATGTTCACACCCCTCTCTCTTGCATTGATTTCCCTATCAATGGTATACACACAAGGACAAACGCTGACATTTGAGTGTTTATGGAAAAGAAGACTCATGAGCCCATAATGGGTGTTACCAACTGTTGGTTCAATTAAGACCACATGAATATTGAGTGTCTCATATATATTTAGTGTTTCATAATATTTAATATTTCAGGTCTCACAGGTATATTTAGTGCCTTGTGAATATTAGACAGGTGTCTCTTTATTATACCATCGCTATTTATATTCACACATATGTGATCTATTTACTGTTTTTCTATTAAACATCACAGTTTACTCACTTTCCTTTGCTTAAGATGTGTTATTTCATTTATTTCCCTTTCTTCCACAACAGAGTACATATACTCAAATATAGAAAATATGCATTAAAGTAAGAAAAATTCATTGGGAGACTAAAAATAGAACATGCAGAAAATCCAAGGACCACTTCATAAGCAAAAGTACTCTTGTACAATGCTGGAAATTACATAAATTGGAATTCTTGACTGAAAAGTAACATGGTCATATGTCTTAAAATCCTCAAAAATTCAAAGTGTATAATTTTACTTTAAATAACTATTCCATGACACAATATACATGTAACAGCATTATTTGATAGCAAATTAAAAAAAAGTGTAAGTATGAAATATTGATTAAATGAGTATTACCCCCATAAAACAAAATGGCAATTTTAAAATGCTCATGTGAAACAAATATTGCCACACAGATAATTAAAATAGCATCAAGTTGTAATCTTAATTTTATACAACTTTATGTAATTGTATAAATAATTATATTTTATAATATATAATTTCATGATTTCTTTTGCAAAAAATAGTTAATATATAAAACTGAAAGAGAAATTATATTCATGCTAATTATACAAATTTATAAATCAGCAACATATGTTAAATAATTGTATGAAAACCTTAAAATTTCATAATACTCCTATTAAGTGATAACAATTTGAAAACTATCATAAACTACTATATACCTCAAGGCAAAAATCCATATATTATTTCACAAGACTAAGGATAAGTATGTGTGTGTCTGTATGTCGTAATAAAGGAAGATCGTGTGTTATTTCTATCTCTCCCTGAAACTTTTTACAAATAAAAAGCTTCCAAATTATACATTGAAGCTCTTTTAAAGTAATCTGATGAAATAATACAAGCGTACACTAGAGGGAGGAAGAGTGCTTACCAAAAGTTAACTTTGAAAAGGTCACTGAGAAAATGTGAACTTTATATTTTTAAAATTTAAACACACAACAACTAAGACCCAGTTCATAATTTTGGCAAGGTAATGTTGATGAAACAATAGATCTCATGGAAAAAAAACTTTCTTCATGTATAAATCATATCACCAATCAAAAACAATTCAATTCAATTTCAAAAGTAGCATGGTCAAATTTACTTTTTTATCAACTTGAAATTATATATAATGACACAAAGAAGCATAACATTTATTTCTTTAATACAGTAATATAATTTAAATAATTTAAATGCTAATAAAAACAGAAGAAACTTAAACTAACCTTTATATTGGTATCATTTTGACTGTTCTAAATTTGAAATTTTATAGAAAAAGATTATTGCAATGTGTAACATTTGCAGAACTGACTACAACTGTAAAATATATATGTAAACATTTTCTTATCAGATTCCTCTCTGAATTTAATGTCAACACAAAAAATGAGCAAGGCGGTTATTTTAAATGCTGGGTTTTGTTTTTAACTTAATTTTATCCTAAAATACATTGTATCAATGAAGTATTAATAGAAAAAATAAGATTTTAATAAGAGGTGTTTGATACATATAGACAAATTTATTTCTTTAGTTGAACTGACACTTATAGTTCCAGTGTGTTATGAAAATGCCAGCCTCCCTAGTGACATCCTAATATTTTCCAATATTTACTGAACACTCGATATAACTTAATATTTGTCATTATTGTAGGTCAAATCTGAATATTTTCAGTGTTTTTATTTTAGCTTCCTTAATTGTTACAGAATTTAAATGATTTTTAAATCTGTTCATTGGTTATTCATGTTTTCTTCTTTGAGGCCTTTGCTGTATTTGAAATTCTGACTTTTTCTCTTTTCCTTTGATTTATTTTGAGAATGTTACTGTGGACATCACATTTGTTCATCTTATATTAAAATAAATGTGGTCTAAAGGTTCAAAAATTTTATGTCATATCAAAAATAAAATATTTAAATTTGTAATTACATCCCTACTCTTTTGCAACTCTAGGCTTTCACATTTTATTGTTACTTCATACGACTGTAGTTGTTTTTTGTCTCCTAAGCAAAATATGCTATAGTAGGTGCCTCCCTCCCTGGGCACAGCTGTGGGTAAATCCTGGAGTAGGCCGAGTCTGGCCATCTAGAGATGACCCATACTGGTTTGAACTTCCCATGGACCTTCTGAGAGCCACCAGCTCCACACTGCAGGTTCACTGTGACATACATAGATGGATATTTCTAATCACGTGCTGCTGGCAGGAACACAGAGCTACCATCGAGATT
>RJWT010036643.1:0-13208 GCA_004365215.1 Cuniculus paca | reverse complement strand
TATGTTCCTGGCCGTCGCCACCATCTACCCACACAACTCTGCATCATCTTGCAAAACAAACTCTACTCATTAAATGGTAACTCCCCACTCCCAACAGCCCCCCTTCTATTTTCTGTCTTTAAGAACTTTACTATTCTAGGTATCTGATATAAGTAGAGTCGTTTATCTTTTGGAGCCTGGGTTGTTTCACTTCGAGGAATGTCCTTCAGGGCCATCCCTGTCATGGCCTGGGTCGAGATTTCCCTCCTTTGGGAGGCAGGATCATACCCTGCTGAACACACCCCATATTTTATGTAGCCACTGATGGGCATTGTGCTGCTGGTACTTGCTGGCTAGTGAACATATGCTAGGAAGGTGTTTGTATAAGTGATCCCCTCCTCAAAATCCCTGTAATATATGTACTTGACTTCGATAGATTTTCTTTTTTTAGTGTAAGTAACTAAGAAAAAGATTTTCAATGCAAGATTTAAATAACACAGCTATCTAGACTGCAAAGTGCATGTAACCACACCCCCAGGCCTGATTCCCAGTTTGCCGCCTTCCCGTCTGTCCCTTCTAGTAAGTTCACAGGTGGAGGATTCCTGACCTGAAAATCTGAACTTGAGATGCTGTAAAATCCACAACTTCTTGAAGGTGCTGAGAAAATTCAGTAAAACAAAAGATAGAATTTTCTTTGTCAGATTCTGGAGCATTTTGGATTCCAGGTTTTGAGATTAGGGCTGTCTGACCAGTAATGTCTATGAAAATATTCCAGAACCCAGTCACTCCCAAGTCTGAAGGACTTCGTATAAGTGATACTCAGCTTACTGATATTTGTGGGTATCTTTGTTCATTCTGCAAGCAGTGATTGAGCTGTTTTTCACTCAGTCTGAGGCAGCTAGAAAAACATGAGCGGTGCAGAGAAAAGAGAGGAAAGAGATAAGATTGGGCACGGAGAGACCAGCACTCACAGGTGTGCTGATTCTCTGGAGACAAAGGCGAGGGGCAAGCTTAAATGCACTCTGTTGGGGGAGGGCACAGGGCTGCTGACATGGGCTGTTCAGCAAGACGTGGCTGAAGGGAGTAGGAGCATTTGTGGTATGCAGGGGGTCTGACAAAGGGCAGTTTGGGAAGAAGAAACTGCAGGGGTTTCTGGGAAGAAGGAGCTAGACACCATTATGGTTCAACATGTGGTCTGTCACCATGATGGCTGGGCAGGTCTCAGGCAGGGGACCTATCAAGGAGATCATGCTATACATGTTGTAGTACAGTGTGCTGACTGTCATCTACTCATGTCTTGGAGATCTTCTGGATTTGTTAAATATCTTCCATAATGTTGAATTGAGTATCGATGTACCCTTATATGCGCTGGACTGTTTCTGTAATTAGATTCCTAGGTGCACAGTTCTTCAGTCAAAGGAACCCATCATCAGATTTCCTGTCCTAAGACCCTTTGTAGTTTATTATTTTTCTGGGGAACTTACTCAACTCTTAACTGTGGTGAACTCTGACATAGTGCTTTGAAATGAATTTCCTAGCTACAGATTTGTTCCCCATAGCAAGAGAGTTTGAAACGATGAGTTAATAACTTTTTAAAACAAAAAATGCAGTTGGTACCAGTGCATTGTGGTACATACCTGTAGTTCTGGCTGCTCTGGAGGCTAAGGCAGGAGGATTGCAAGTCCAGACCAGCCAGGGAAATTTATAGGGAGAACTTATCTCAAAATTTTTTAAGAAGTGGGGCTGGGATGGAGCTTAGTGGTAGTTTGTCTACATGTGTGTGAGGCTCTGTGTCCAATCCCCAGTTATCACCAAAAGAGGAAAAAAGTGCAGTAGTTGATTTCTTAATCCAGCCGTTTTAGCCCACACATAGGAATGTAAACTTTATCCATGGGACAGATGGAATTTTTGAAGGGATGATTGGAAAAAATTGAAGAATGCCATATAAGCAAGTATTTTATATATGTACCAATTCCCCAAGACGAATATAATTACCGTGTATCACAAAGGGAAAAATGCTGGGCATGATGGCACATGCCTGTAATGCCAGCCCTAGGGAGGGAGGCTGAGGCAGGGTGATCACTGCAAGTCCAGTGCCAGCGTGGGCTACTGTCTCAAAAAAAAAATTATATTCTTTACACTGGTGACAGTGGGTCGCACCACCTTTCCAAGTGACATCCATTAGTCATGCTGTTATTGTGCAGGGACATAAGGAAGTGAAGTGGGCATGTGGCCTTCGTGATATTCAAGTGTGCCTGGGTCACTTGAGGTAAATCAGCTCTCAGGAGCTGTCCAGGGTGAGTGCACCAAGGAGACTAATTAAAACAATGCACTACCTGCATCACACATCACGTAACGGGAAAAAAGGATATTAGTGGAAAAATAGGTGAAAACTGAATAAAAGCTGTAGTTCATAATAAAAGCTGTGTTTGATAAATGTGCCATGGTTACAGTTGGTATAAAATATTTTATTCCTGTGCCATGGTTATAAGAAAACCCGAGTACAGCTCCTCTATAAATCTAACATTATTTTAAAATAACATGTTTTTTGTTTATTTCAAAATTATCTCTGTACTTACGGACAGTGTATCCCTGCAATACTGTGCCCTATAGACCACCTCTTCTGCCCCTTCAATCCCAGCGACTACCTCGTCTCGGCGAGTCTGCTGGCTTGTCTCAGCTAGAGAGCAGGCGTGCTGGGGGACGAGGAGGCAGTGTAACCATGACCACGTGCTAGGCCATGAAGGTGTGGTCTGAGGTCACAGAGTGCCAGGCAGAGAGGTCAGGCCCAAGCGGACTTTCCTCTGGAATCTGTGAAAGAGCCGTTAAAGAAAGATCCAGTAAGCTGAGCCTGGCGGCGCACACCTATAATCCCAGCACTCAGGAGGCTGAGGCAGGAGGATCGTTGCGAGTTACAGAGCAGCCTGCACTACAAAGTGAGCTTAAGGCCAACCTGAACTACATAGCGAGATACTGTCTCAAAAATACAAGGGCTGGGAATTTAGCTCAGTGGCGTAAGTACCTGCCTTGACAACCTCGAGGTCATGAGTTCAATTCCCAGTGCCGCACAAAAAAAAACAAAGAAAAAAAAGATCCGATAAAATGTGACATCCCAACTTGATTTTCTGCAAACAATAGAAGGGAATACCTGACACCCAAAAGGCTAAGGAGAGGTGAATATGGAAATGCAGGGGCTGGGTGGTAGTGTGGCCTCAGCACCGCAGTGCCAGCTCAGAGGAGATGCTGTACTGTCAGACGGTGCCAAAGAGACTGGGGCTGTCCAGCCTTTCCTACAGAGGACAAGTTGAGACCAGCAAGCACAGGCCATGTCTTGCAGACAGTGCAAGATCACTGGGGACAGGATTTAAAGGGTGCCCCCTGTCTTGCTGACTGACACACAGTGATGTGTTAGGTCTGTGCCCGAGATAGCTGTTTAACTGTAAGTCACTGGTGCTGCTTGATCGTTTGGAACTACAGTCCCGCACGGTTGCTATGGAATTTCTCCAGAATGGGTGGACCGTCTGGTTAGGATTTTGCTTTCAATTCCCTATTAGGCAGTCCACACCCAAACAAGGACTGTCTGCAGAAATGAGGCAGTCACAAACAAGCAGTCGTATTTTTATTGCTGGTATCCAGGATGTTAGTGGATGGAGAGTTCCATGAACTGCCGCTTGTTTTAGGGAAAATTTCTTTACCATGAGTTGCCTTGGCCAATATGTGTGGTCTGCAGATTTCCTGTAACCTGGATCATACCTTTTTGATTTTTTTTTTTTCCTTTTTCCAGCAGTCTGGAAGCCTTGCAGCTATGTGTGCTTTCTGCAGTGTTTGCTGTTGTTTTTCCTCTCAGCAAGCCTTTAAAAGTGTGAGTGTTGCCGGGCATGGTAGCTCACGCCTGTAATCCCAGCACTCAGGAGGCTGAGACAGGTGGATCGTTGTGAGTTCGAGACCAGCCTGGGCTACAAAGTGAGCTCAAGGCCAGTCTGAACGGCACAGTGAGACCCTGTCTCGAAAAGACAAGGGCTGGGGATTTAGCTCAGTGGCCTAAGTGCCTGCCTGGCAAGTGTAAGGTTGTGAGTTTGATCTCTGGTGCCGCAAAAAAATAAAAAATAAAAGTGTGAGTGTTCTCCGCGCTTCATGCCGCATGTTTTGTGATAGTGCCAAGGTTTTGAAGGATTGCTTTATTTAAACAGTGGTCCACAATAAAATTTCTGGCTGGAGCCTTAATAGCACTGGCAAAGGATCCATAGTCTTGACCTTCATGAACTTATACCAAAACAAACGTGTGGTCGAAGTCTTATCGTGGGCATTTTGGCGCTCTATAAATAGGACACTTGTGAAAACCTAACCACGCTCGCAGAAGTTCCTATCCAGAAATTATGGGTCTCGTTTTCAATTTTAAGTCAGTATTTTTGTGAGGCATGTTTGTTTCTGAAGCAACCTTACGATGCAACTTATTTCATGTTAACATCTGGCCGCGGTGACCTGGTGGTTTTTTTCAGCACGTTTTGTGATTCTGTCAGTTTCCTCTGTATATGGTTGAGCGCCGACCTCCCTGGGATTTGAGTTTTCACCAGTTCTGGCTGAAGCCGTTCTTCTCCAGACTCCAGCAGGCGACCTTTGGGATACGCAGCTGTTCCTGGGTTTGCTCCATTGGTTGCTTGATGGGCTGTGGTTTGTGGGACACATTTTGCTGCCTCACTCACTGTTCTTCTGAGTGAGTACCTAAGCTCCGATCTGATCTTCGCTTCTTCAGTTTCCAGTTTTAACAACATTCTGTCACATCATCTTTGTAACTCTTGCTTTCTCTGAACACAGCCGACAGATGTAGAGTTTTACCATTAAAAGCTCATTTAATCTGTTTCCACACCTGCTCTCTAAAAAGTTCTCAGACAATACTTGGAACTGTCAATATTTTCCAAGGGAGCAGGCACACACAATTTTTAAATCGATATTCTTTAATCATTTGGGTTGAGAGGACACATGTTAGCTGAATAGGTAGTCGACTGGGTTTTTAAAGCAGCTTTTCCTGTTTCAGTTGGTAATTAAAGTTTTAAAAATCTGTGACGGTTCTCTTTTCAGGTATTTTCAATCCTGCACTGCCAGCATTCTGGGAGGTGGAGGCAGAAGGATGCAAGTTTGAGGCCAGCCTAGACAATTTATGAGACCCTATCTCAAAATAAATAAAGAGGAGGGGGAGGGGATATTTATAGCTCAGTCTGAAGGCCCTGGGTTCAATCTAAATGATGTTTGTTTGTGTATGTTTTGTTACTGGGGATTGAATCCAGGGGTGCCGTATCATTGAGCTACATCCCCAGCCCTTTTTATATGCCATTTTGAGGCAGAGTCTTCCCAAATTTCCAGGTGGGACTTGAGCCTGGAATCCTCCTGCCTCAGCCTCCCAAGTGCAGAGGTTACAGGCAGGCACCACCAGGCCCAGCTCCAAATGAAAACTTCTTAACCGGCCTGTGTTGACTCAGCCCCAGTCAATTCCTGGTAGAAGTTTTATTTTGTCTTCAGCAGAGTTCAGTCCCTTACTGATGTCGCCAGGCCAACCACAAGAGTGGGAAATGTATACATGTAATGAGCAAACACTGAAACGAGTTTCTGAAAGGCCTCTGAAATTGGGCTTGGTAACTTCTTACACAGAAACAGAAGGTGGCTGTGTGCCCCTTTGTCTGTGTGCCCCTTTGTCTGTCTCATCATGGTTTCTGTGTTTAAAGGCGGTCTCGGCTCTTGAGTTCTAACTAAACTTGACACTGTCATTGTTGATCTCACCCTGCTCTCTGGGTGGCACGGTGGCTCGGAGCTCTCTCCTGACGCTGTGTGGAGTGTGAGCCACTGGGTGAGAGGTCATGTGTGGCGTTTATCCGCTCTGGGTCAGCTGTCATGTTGGTACTTTCCTGCTTTGTCCTTTTGAGTAACTGGATGACCGGCGACTGTGAGGACCCTGGCGAGAATCACTGCTGACAGATTAGCACTGGGCCCCGCCTGTCCTCTCCTCCCACATCACAGCAGCTGCAGCAGCCCTTCGAGGTCCTGCAGATCGGTCTGTGTCCCTGTGCTTCACGAAGTCGCCAGTGCCCTAGGCGGGGGCCTCCCTGGGGGAAGCACATTTCCACACTTAGCCTTGGAACTAGGACTGCTTTGGTTTTGTGTGGTCAGGAGAAATGTAACTTAGAAAACAGAGCTGGGCTCGTTTTCTGTTGACCTCTGTGTCTCCCTGAACCCACAGGCAGCAGTACCTGTCCAAAGGTCACCCTGGTTCCACTGTGTCCGACGAGCAGCACAACCACACTGATTGACCAGAATGTGTCCGAAGAGGCTCAGGGAATAAATGGGAAGACACCAGCGAAACGCCCCGCTCCAAGCCCAAAGCCACAAGGTAGGCACCTGGGGTTGGTGGGCGGGCAGGTGCCCTGCTGCCCAGTGCTGACTGATGCAGGCGCCCAGGGGAATGCAGCCCACAGGCAGGATGTTAAACTGTGGAAGGGGGTGGTGCACCCCCACCACCCCAGAGTGTCAGTGTGTGAGCCTCCTCAGGATTTGCTCTACTTCTGAAACAGTGTATAATCTTCTGTAGTAGGGTCCTTTTCACTTTACTGCAGTTGTTTTTATGTCCCCTGAACACATGATTGCTTCACACCTTGTGCCCAAGCAAGTGCAGGACCCAACGAACCGAGTAACAAAAGTGTTCAGAGCCAACATCAGCCAGCGATGACTCACTGGATGTCAGAGGGTCTGAGTCAGGTGACTCTGTGACAGTGTATAGCAGACTTCTCTAGCTCGATGGGGTAATGTTACCATGCAGCCTCAGAAGTGCCTTGTGGGAATGTTGAGCCCAGAAATGAAATGCTGACAAGCCCCTACATTTAGAACGAAGCGGCCAACAGGGAAGAAAACATAAAATGTAATGGCGGAAACGCTTCGAATGCTTTTTTCAGTAACCATTTCCTTTTACAAAGAAATTTCCAGTGAACCGGGTATTAACTTTGAGAAACATGAAATTACAGTCTTGATGGTAGAGAACAAGGTCTTTGAAATACAACAGAAAAGCTAAGCTATCACATGGGTTTGTTTTTTTTTCTTGAGAGTTTTACATGTGGAACACTATGGCTTTTAATATACAATTTCTTCCAAATAGGTTTTCATTTATAATGAATGCTGAGCATTCATCTAAGAAATGATACTGGGCATTCTCAGCATTACTGTACTTTAGAAAGATCAATTTATATTTTATTTATTTTGTCTTTGTTTCTTTCCTGTTAGTGCTAAAAAAAATAGGGTACAGGAGAATACATTATGAAAGAACTGGTGTTACTCTTTAAAGTTCTCTGTTAAGAGTTTCAGAAATCTTTAAAATGAGTTTAAAGTGTAGTCATCTAGATTATAGGAGATTCGTCTTTTTGTTCTAACAGCTCTATTTGTGGTGGTATGATACATGACTGTCCAGCTAAATCAATTAGGTGGTGATTTAAATGACTAGCCCATTCGAGTTTGTAACCTTTTCCTTTGTCCATACTCCTCCTCCTAACAATGATGTGAATATAAATGTAGACTATTTTGGGGGCCTTCATGTAAGCTGTTTTATTTGCAGAATACAAAACTCCACCTTCCTCCTTAGACCTGAGTTGACGAGGATCAAATATTACCTAAGACTCTAAGAAGTGACCATGATTTTAGTTGATGTAATTGCCCAGGTCAAATGCTAGCAGTTCTGTGTTGTAAGAGCCCCTGCTCCAGAGATGCATCTCACACTCCACAGTTTTTCACTGTGAGTAAATTGAGAAAAAATAATTCGGTGCGTTTCCTGAGCTGCTGAGCGCCAGGCTAGTCCTGTGTGCAGAGAGACAATACTTGCCCTTGATTTTACTCTTTTGTGGTTGTATTAAAGTAAATGCATTGCTGTTTGTATTCTTATTTACTTCCTGTCTTACAGGAATTACAGACAATTTTCTATAATGCAAGGAATCTTTCTTACTAAATCACACAGTATACCCTTCCCCAAACGTCCTTTCCAGGCCTTGCCCTTCCCTGGCACCCGTAGCTAAAATTTTAACCTTGTCCTTAACCCTCACATTTTGTATTTTCCTCTCTTATGGTATTTGGACATATATAACGAAATACCAGGAGCTGGCTGTCTTATAAGCAGAAGAAACCATGTGTCCCCATTCTGGTGGTGGAAACTTGGTGATTGGGCCAGCAGGTTCTTGCTGGGCATGGCCGCTCTCAGCTGTGCCTGTCCTGGCCTGCTACCTGTGTGTGACGCGTACCCGTCCTGCTCACAGCACTCAGGCCCCGTGGCTGAGCCACCTCCATCATATGCCACGTGGAGGCAAAGGCGTCAACGTGAGCTTGGCGAGGACATGAACGTCGTGGCCCTAGCTTTCCACCTCCCTGTGTTTCCCTCCTCCCGCATTGTTGCACAGCAGTGACACTGCTCACCACCACATGCTGCCACTTGGCTGCCACTGTCCTTGAAAATCACACACAGCGCCACAGCATCCCTGAAGAGAGACTGCCTCTTCATGTTGTCGAACACTGCCAGGCAGATCCGGCATGGGGTGGTGATTTACTGGCCCGCATTTGGGGCTCCCTGCCCGTTGGTGATGGAGAAGCTACTTTTCCTTGCCTCAGACTCCGAGAGCTTGAGTAACTGAGGCAGAGAAGGGAAGCCAGCTCCAGTGGGGACATCCTGCGGGGAACAAGCACATCGACCCCTTCCTTCCCAGGCCATCTCGGATCTCTTACAGATTGCCGGTCTGACGGTGCCGAGGCTGAAGAGCCACTCTGTAATTTCACTGAATTAAGACTCACTCTGGATCAGTATTTCTCAGCCAGAGCCAAGTGTGGCACTGACCATTCCCTTTTATGGAGCCTGGGTAATACCTTGACTTTTTTTTTTTTTTTTTTGGACGGCACTTTCGAGAGTTGCTACTGGCATCTGGTGGGTAGACGATAAGGATGCTGCACAGTATCTTAAAATGCCCAAGGTAGCCCCTCACAACAAAATGTTACTCAAACCAAAACATCAGCAGTGCTGCAATTGAGAAACTCCAGTTTACCCACTAAAAGGCAACGTAACTAAACCTTGGGACTGTGAGGTCAGAGCTATGATTTATTTTGCTGATTTAAGGAGGAGAGAAGGTACTTGTTGCATTCCTTTAGTAGTGATTATGTATAACGAAAACAATGCAATGTTTTTGTTTTACGGAGAAATAAATGTTTTTGAAGAAATGTCTATAAGTTTTAAAAAGCTAAAAGAACCACGTTTTCTTTTTTTTTTTTTTCTTTTTTGTCTTTTTTGAGTCAAGGCCTTGCTATGCAGTTCAGGCTGGCCTTGAGTTCACTTTGTAACCCAGGCTTGTCTCGAAACTTGCAGTGATCCTCCTGCCTCAGCCTCCATGAGTGCTGGGATTACAGACGGGTGCCACCACGCCTGGTTCAAATTTTCAATTAGAGATTAAAGTTATATTTGGATCTTAACTGGAGTGTGTAGATTTTTGAAAGGATTTGTTCAATACTCAGAACTTGTTTTGCCTCAGCCTTAGAAAATACCCTAAGGCCTTGGAAAACAATGGCTTATTCACTTCCTACCAATCCTATAAGTCAGACAAACAAATCTCTAGTACCCTCCAGCGTGAGTCTTTCTTCTTACTCACCACTTCTAATATTGGCCTATTTCCTGCCCTGCTAGATGTAACACAAAATAGCCTCTGCAAAGCCAGTAGTTCGTTTTCTCTTAAGAGCTTTGATGTACAATGTCCTCTGTAGTTCACAATTACTTTGGTCAAGTGCGCATATTGCCACAGGATGTCTCAATCATTAAACCTAAGTATTTCTTAAAATTTCATGACATTAAAGCCATGACATTATTAGTTCAATACTTTTATGAAAATATGGAGCGCTCAGACCTATTTATTTGCTTCTAAAATAAAACAATCCATGCATAATAATCCATCTTTAAAAAGAATATATATGTAGCCAATCACTTTTCATATTTATGAGTAATTAATAATCTCCAAACAAATCTGAGTAATTAATAATCTCCAAACAATCCAGCAGTTAGTTTCTCTTTCATTCTGGTTTCTCTTTCAGTCTCAGCTCCTTCTGCCTTTCCCTCCAGCACCCATTGCCTACTGCTGTATGATTTCTCACTTTGTTGTTGGCGCTATCTCTCTCTCTCTTTCTCTCTCTCTCTCTCTGTCCCTCTGTCCTTTTGCTCACTGATATGCTCAAGTGCCCGGAACTTACTAAATACTCAGTACATTTCTGTTGAATTAGTGGACATGAACATTTGAACCCTGTGTAGATGTTCTGAGGATTTTAAAAAGATCGAAATCTTAACTGGTTTAATCCGTTTTTCTACTGTCACTGAAAGCACGAGAGTTTACATTGCTTCTCATTCTCATGGCTCTTGGAGCCATCAGAGTTCACAGTTTTAGTTAATCCACTGGGACTGATGTACCAGATTTTCATCCTCCTTTGCGCACTAATTTTCCTCTTCACATCCTCTGGGCTGTAGGGTCTTCACGTTAAAAATCTATCGGAGTTCTTTATTCTGATTGTCGTTTCTTTCTTGGTCTTGTATGACACAAGTCTCTCTGGGCCTGGAAATTCCGGTTTCTCCCAAGCCATCGTGTGAGGCTGGGGGGGTGAGGGCAGTGTTGAAGGGCCCAGGGCAGATGTTACTGAATTTTGAAAGTTTGTATCCACCACGAAATTGTGTGTGGACATTAGGCAAGCTATCTTAAATACAGCTAAGTCTTCTACTGTACATTTTAATCTTGTGCAGTTATAATGCGCCTTTCACAGGCAGTTTTCTTCTATGCAATGTCCCAAAAAATCCTTTTCTAAGCATTTATTCTTCCATATGTTACTCTTGAACCTTTGATGGCAGCAGTGAGATCACATGGAGGATCAGCTTTGTGGAATAGTTATTTTTTTCCTTAAGAGAAAAGCGTGAACATATGAATCAGATGGGTCAGAAGAGGTGGGCGGAAACAAAGATGAGTAAGACTCTCTGAGCTCTCAAGGGGCTCAGTCCCGGAGCTGGTGGATCAAGAATATTCCATAACAGTAGGACACACATTCAGGAAGGTCTGTGAAGGTTTTAGGGATGGGAGGGGGCAAGGGCACATTAAAGGCGTGATAGATCAGCTTCTCACCAAGAAAGCCAGGTATGGTAGCTCATGCCGCAGTCCCGACACTCTCTGGGGCTGCCACAGGAGAATCAAGAGTGCAGGATCAGCGTGGACAATTTAGGGAGAACTGGGCTCAGATGCAGTGAGTAGAGATGGACCTCAGTGCGAGGGCCTGGGCTCAGTGCCCGAGGCTCTGCCCTTTCCATGCCCACGCACACACCAAGATGAGCGAGGGGTGCTTTGTCCACAAATGGGAATTAGGCGAGGAGGAGGTTGCCACATGTGTTCTAAGGGTTGCAGAAAGCTTGAAAGCCCGAGAGGACCGCAGCAAGTGTAGGGTGCAGGGTGCCGCTGAGCAAGGCTGGAAGCTGGGCAGCGTGGGCAGCGGCGTGGCGCTGCGGAAAACCCCGAGGCTGGGTCAGGAGGAGGCGGCCGGCCTCGCAGCTTTCCACAGTTTATTCTAATCTGGACACACAGCAAGGCCATCCCTAATGCAGCTGTGAGATTGTTCATGTCCTAGCACAATATGCTTCAGTGTTTTACTCCGTGAGACGTGTTAGGAGTCGGTGTTTGGGGCTCAGTGTCTAATCTTACTGCTGTAAAGATTTTAATAATGAAGCGGGAAAAGATTGTAGTTAATGCTAAAATGCTGTCAGAGTGCAGAAACTAAATCTGGAAATGATTTTGCGTGTTTGAATAGCACATTGATGTCACACAGTGACCCTTGGAACTAATACAGTATTGGCAGCAAGTAAATGAAGTAAGCAGAAAACAAGTTGGAGCATCAGGCTTTCCCTTTTCATGATCTCTGCAGTAGACTGAGGATGAATTGTGGCCTTAGAATCTTGCCTATCATTTATCTCTTTCTCTCCTATTATAGAACTAATTTGGAAAAAAAAAAACTTTAAATACTGACTTAGTGTGTTTTACAAAATCATTATTTCTTTTCGTTTTTTTTGTACCAGGGATCGAACTCATGACCTTGTGTTTGCCAGGCAGAATCACTATTTCTTTAGTGCTAGATCACAGTGTTTTTTATTGTTTCTTTTCTTTTCTTTTTTTTTTTTTTTTTACTTTCATAATAGATTCTTAACAATGTGAATTATTTTGGTATGTGAGGAAAGAAGGTTGCTGTTTCTAGTTCTTGATCCTATCTATGCAGAGGAGGAAAAAATTCTCCTCTGTACTTTCAGGGTCTGTGGCTAGACCTAAGAATTAGACTGACATAAGTCAGTTTAACAAGAGAAACACAAGTTTTGATTTTTATTTGTACGTTGGAGTCTTCCCTAAGAAAAATGGAGACCTAAAGAAGTTGTTATATTTGAACTCTTACATACTAAATGGACAAAGAATAATACATTACAAAAATGTGACAAGGCAAACTGACCTTCCTTCAGTTACTGAGGAAAACCTGGGCAGATCGGCATTAGTTTAGTGAGACTTGAACGGATTTTTCCCAGCCGCAATGACCCATCCGTGGTGGCGAGAGAGTCACTTTGCTTCTGTTACAGGTAGGGCATCTTTCAGAGCTGTGGAAACATGTTTGCAGGGTCTAGGACACAGGGTGGCATCTGGCTGATGTTGAATAAGCATTTGCTAGTGAGTAGTTCTGAGATGATGTAGTTCTGAGTGAGTAGTTCTGAGATGAATGATGTTACCACTAGTGGACATGGAGAATACAGGTGGAGAAGCCAGTTTGCCAGAATAGAGCTTTAGATACAATGAGTTGCTGGTGTACCACCCAGCGCAGATGTGCCGCAAGCACTTGGCAGTGCTGGTCCACACCATGTTAAAGAAAGTTCTCAAATGGGGAAAACAGAGGCCAAGGTTAATGTAGGGATGGGAGTGTTTTGTTAAAGGCAGTAGCTGAAAGCATTTATGTAGAGACAAGTTTATAAGGGAGAAGGAGAAAGAACTTCCTCATCCAAACCCCTGAAGACTATCTAGGCAACCAGGAAAGAAAAGGAGGAATCCTTAGAGATAAAGAGCATGCCTGCAGCTCACTGGATTTTCCAGAGGCTAAGAAATGTGACCTTGAAGAGAAACTTAAGTTTGTGTAATGTGAGCTGTCAGTTCTCGCCTGGCTCC
>RJWT010036642.1:0-13224 GCA_004365215.1 Cuniculus paca | reverse complement strand
AGCCTCCCACAGTACATATGCCACTATGCCTGGTCACTTTTCCAGAGTTTTTGACTCAAGACGTCTAAGATGAGAGTCACTAAATTTCATTTCTAACAATTTCTAGCTGGGGCTGGTTCAGAGGACATACTTTGAAAATAAATTGTTTGTAGCCCTACAGCAAGTAGTTTAGAACCCTTGCCATTTCCATATTACTGATGATACCACGGATCCATTCACTTACTTTTCCTTCTTAATTGGTATTAGTCCTTCCAATCTTCCCTGAATGTTTTCCTATGCCCAGCATTAACCCACCTACCCACCTACAAGGCAAGACAAGCGTCTCCCTGCACCTCTGAATACCCTAGAACTCTACTTCCCAAGTATTCCCTCAGTTTGTTTATTCCGATGCCTCCACTTTATCTTTGTAGTCAAGGACAGTGTTCTCACCATAAAGCAAGACTTTATGCGCAATGAGAGGTTTGGGGCAAGATCATGAGGTGCTTAGCCATCTTATTCACCAGATCTGGCACCATACATCTACTAGATCATCCTCCAAGTCAAAATGACCATGAAAGTTAAATGTTTTGAATCTATTCAGGATATTGAGGTAGCCAAGAGAATGCAACTAAAGGCACTCACAAAAGAGGACTTACTGAAACTGCTTCGGAAAATGGCAAGAATGATGGGATAACTGTGTTGGAGTTAGGGGAGTAGTTTGAGGGAAATGAACAACAATGTGTCTATTGCTATAATAAAATAGATTTAATTTAAATATTCGTTGTATTTTTCTATCATACCTCAAATGCTACTGTTTAAGTATACAATTCTCTAAGCCTTTGAGTTTAAGCAAGAAAATAAAAAGATAAACAGTGTTACTATGGGTAAGCATTTGAGTCAAGAATATGTGAAAATGAAAAAAAAAAAAACAGAAAGTACTGTCTTCATTGGGAAGCCTTCCAGGAACAATAATCTTCCTTTATTTCCTCATATGGACCACACTTGCTCTTGGAAAGGGGTTTTTCCTATACTATTTCCTGGACCTACATAGAAATAAGATATGGGAGTTCCATTAGAGAAAGAGGTGCTTTGAGAAAGGTATTCATCTGGAAATACGTGGTCAGATATCGATTCCTGATTGACCAGTTCCTTTTCAAACTCAAATTATTTTACTAGACACAGCAATCATAAACTCCGTTTTGGTTCTCACTTAGCTTCTGGCCATACATCAGCTCACCAAATATGACAGACAGACAGACAGGAAGATAGATGAATGGATGGATCAATGGACAGATGAATGGACAAACATATGGACAGATGGACAAATAGATGGATGGTAGTAGTAGGAGGGAGGGTGGGTGGATGGATGGATGGATGATAGAACTTTCTTCTAATTTCTTTGACTGTCCTCTTTCCATTTAAGTTTTTTCACATGAAACTAGCCTGTGCCAATTCCTCTCACTGCATGAAGCCAGTTGGAAGCCAGCTGATCTAAAGCCCTAGAAACTGTTGTGTGCTAAAGCCAGCCTCAGCAGTAAGAGACAGGAACTAAAATTTTTTCAAAAATATGTCAAGCCAAATAGGCCAAAACTTGGCACCACTACTCAAGTAATTTCATACACACACAAAACGTTACACTAGTATAAGTCATGTCTATTATCTTAGATTGCTGACATATAAATGCATAAAACAACTTTTCAGAAGAAAAGTGTGGACTCATCTCAGTGAAAATTAAAGAAGTCATTGTATATAGAGATAGCATCTCTGTAGACCCAAATGCTGGCAGGAATGTGTGTGTGTGTGTGTGTGTGTGTGTGTGTGTGTGTGTGTGTACACATGCAAATTCCTAAATACAATCAATGGCTTGTTAATTCCATTTTTATAACTGCTTTTTCCCTTCCTCCATTAGACTGCTATAAGAAGTAACTTCTGTTAATTTTCATTTCTCTGTTAGAAAGATTAGAATAAAAAGCAAAGTTTAGAAACAGACCAATTCCTTTTAAAGATTATGGATGCAAATACATAAAGACAACTACGTATTGATCCAGAGCCTATGAAATCGCCTTCCTAATTCTCATTTAAATGCTTAATTTTAAAGGCTCTGGTTATAAACCTAAAGTTTTAAAGACAATCTCTATGTATTTGCTATATTGAAATCTAGGGGAAATAGAAAGCAACTAGTTTAGAAGTAAGACTATAAAAATTCTGCCATTCAGGAATATTTGGAACGATGCAAAATTATAAACTTTAAGGGAAAAGAAGTAATTCTGTAAAAAAAATTATTATTATAAGAATCAGATGGAAGTAGAAAGTTAATAGTATTTTTTAAGTAATATATTACATTAAAACTAGTAAAACTTTGATACTTATAGCTAAGTGTGCCAAACATAATATCAAATATAATATAAAAAAACTGAAAGAGAAACATCCAGTTTAAAAATATCAAAAGATGAAGTGATCAGGGTATTTTAACCACTTTCGCAGAGTGTTAATCATCGTCTCTATGGCAATTTCATGTGATTATCTTCATAAGCCAAATTAGAAGTTATATCGTTTTTCTCTTTATAACTGCATACTCTCAGAAACAAAAAAAATAACACAATTATTAAAAGTCTTTACTAAAATACCTCTTGAAGGTAACAAATGAGACCAAGAGAGTTACCATTTGGTGAACATTACTAAACATATATAACATTCCTGAATTCAGTATACAGAAGTCAAAACTCTAGATACTACCATGACTTGTGTGTGTGGTGGGTGGGGGGGACAACAGCTTAGTTCCAAGGCTGATATATATATATATATATATATATATATCACTAAATACTGCTCTCCAGATCCTCTGTTCCCTTCATATTTTTGATGTCTTTATCCAAGCCATCAACATTTTTTTCTACCCCTCTGGCTATTCTTCCATAACCTCTCCTATCCTCCCTAGACTCCAATATTCCCCAAGCTCACAATTTTTCTTTCTGGCCTTTATGTTCTTCCACAAACTGCCAGTACTCTTCCACAGACCAAAGCTCCCTAACTAAAGATGGTTATTGATGTACAGTACCGGGGTTTTAGTGCAGCAGCAGAATCAATAAACGAGAAAATACTGCTTTGTCAGGCTTCACCGAGGCATTCTGGGAAACTTTACTGCTTTGGGTGGTTACAGAAACTCTTAATATCAGACAGCTAGGGATATACTCCCTTCTGTGGTGAGAGACGATGTTCTTCTACCCTCTAGTGACTATTAAGGAATAAAGCAAAAGTTGGAGGAAATTTTCAGACAGGATCATAGTATTATTTATCATCTTTTAATTTCATTGCTACGAAGAACCAGTGTCTCAGGAACCAAGTGAACCTGTATGATAACAAATCACCTTTTCATAGTTATTTTTTAAAGTGTTCAAAATGCAAAATGTATACATTTTAGCATGTATGCATCAGAACTTTGGTTCCTTTGGATTTCCAAAAGCAAGAGATTTTAATTCAAGCTCCCA
Source organism: Cuniculus paca (assembly GCA_004365215.1). NCBI lineage: Eukaryota > Metazoa > Chordata > Mammalia > Rodentia > Cuniculidae > Cuniculus > Cuniculus paca. Next base: position 9,757 of record RJWT010036642.1, on the reverse strand, counting down.
GCCTCATACATACACAAAATTTTTGAGCTGGAAGTTTTGCCAGTTTGAAACTCATTTTGCAGAACAGTAAGCAATTGAAGCACAGTAAGGTTAGAAATTAGCACAGGACATACATATACATGCATGTGTTAGCTTGTGCATAGTGTACATGCTACACAGGGACTCCTTATGCAACTTCTTGTCACATCAACACACACATGACACACCATTCAGAAACCTAACTGGATACACAGCCTGGAACATTACATTATTTAATATAATTTTTGTTTATTTCCTTTTTAAAATATAAACATAGCTGCTACATTAAGCTATAAAACTTACTGGGTTCTGTTTATTTCTAGAATTACTTTCACATTTAGTCTCCTAAGTTACAACTTGCTTATTTAATAATTTGGTAAATTATTAAGAAAAAATGCCAACCTTGGTATATCCGTACTTTTATAAATTAGATACTTTCGTTTAATTGATTAAAAAGATGCTAACCATATAGAAAATCACCAATACTGCATGAAAAAATCTTTAAAGAAAGTCTAAGGAAAAAAAATTATAAATGACCCTTTTCAGAAGATAAAAAAAGACTTATGTATTCTCCTCAGTCTTTATATTGCCCATATAACACTAATGATAGTTTCCATCTAATGAAAAATAACTTCCTAAGGACTAAAGCTAACCATGCTACAGTCTAAATAATCCAAGCTTAATGAAGTATAAAATTCTAACGTGGATGGCATGAATGTGTAAAATGTCACCACTCAAACACGTTAAGTTCAAACATTCAGCTATGCCCTTATTTAATGAAATTTTAAAGGAAAGTTCTTCCCTTATTTGTTATAGCAGTAAGAAGTAAAGAATGTTGTTACAAGATTGGAAAATATCAATTATGCAACCATTCATTTTTGCTACAAAGATGAAGTTTTCGCCAAGTAATCTAAAGAAAAAACAAATATATTTACCTTGCTAGCACTTAACCGCTTCCGATTTGACCAACGCTATCAATTGTGTCCGTTGAATAGTGAAAATGGAAAAATGAAAAAGAAATGCAATTGTTAACAAAAGCCCAAAATTATATTGTGTGATATGGTAGAGATTATAGTCACATGATTGACACCCAAATTCTGAAGTTACCAAAAATGCACATTTAAACAAGAAAATAGAAACAAAGAAAAATCACATGTATGTTGTTTTTCCAAAGTATTTAGTATATAAAGGCAAGAACAGATGAATACTGTCCAATTCCTAGAAGTATAACCACTTTTCACAATTACCTTGAGATAGTTTAATTTTACTTCTAAAAAAGTAGGATGCCAATATTCTACTCTATTTGTAATATTTAGATAGTATTATGAAAATATTAATCACATTCATAACCACTGTTGGTTCATGTTTGTTTCTATAGTTTAAGATAATTCCATTTACTTTCATAAGCTAAATATTCAATACCCAATATTTAAAGAATAAGGAAAAAAATCTAAATTGTCATTACCCAGTTAAGAAAAATAAGTTAATATAGCTCTGAGAAAGGAAGAAAAAAATTGTGAACAGCAATCAATTTCTCCTCTGTTATCCTCTGGTCTCTCTATTGTCAGGCAAAGATGTTGAATTTCATCTACAATTAAAATTCCCTCAGCAAAGTCCTCCATTACTCCTGTACTATCCAGTCCTTCCAAGGTTTACTCTGGCTGATTAACCAACTAACTAGTTGTTAAAACTTACATAAATTTGGGAGATAACAACTCAGTTATGAGCCAAATTGAGCAGTCTGCATTCAATATTATGCTTAACAAAAAAAAAATCTTTAAGTAAATGACTTATCCACTTTGCCAGTATGTCTGCCCAATAAATTAGAAACCAAAAAAAAGTAGCCTTCAGGGAAAATCCACGTATATTTCATTGACAAGCAACTAGAACACTGGGACAGAAATTATCTGAAAATATTCTTCATTGATAATAGTTTCTCCCAGGGAAATGGTGAATTCAATATTTACTATACAATCCACAGTTATGAATACTATAACCAGGGTATTAATTTTTTTTGAGGTTTCCTCTTCATAGTGGCCAATATTTCCACCCACTACAACCACTGAATCATCTTACAGGTGTATAGCACTACTTAGGTCCCTTTACTGTATATAATAATAATTTGAGTTTTATAACAATAATAAAAGATAAATAAAGCAAATAAGAGTTTTCATGGAAAATGACTATTACTGTTTGCTTACACAATGGTATGCGCTACCCTGAATTGAATGTCTCCATTCCATACCAAGCATCACATTTGATAATCTCAATTTTCATGACCGAATAAGGAAGACATCTTCTTATCCTCATGTCACATGTGAGGAAAGGATAACTAAGAGAGGTTAAAAACTTCTGTGACTTGACCAGAGCAGATGACTGATGGAACTAGGATTCAAACCTATAATTTTAATTACAATCTTATTTTTTTCCAGGAAAAAGAACATACATGTTTGGCAGATTTCTAGCCAGTGCCTTACATTCTGACTGCATCCTACATATATTTGTAGAATTGAGGGTAAATTCAGAGAAATGCTGTACAGAAGAATTTTGTCAGTTTGGTTGCACAGCAGCAAATATCACCTGCCTCAATGATTATGGAAATAAAAATGGGTACAAAACTGAGAATTCAAACTAAAATTTTTCCTTCAGAGTTTAAATTAAAATGGACATTCATAAACAAATTTTCCTAATCAAATACTCTCTTTCCCCAGTCCCAAGCACTAATCCTACTCCAAAATTTAATATAAAAATGCCTTTCAATAGCAACTTAAACTCCATAAAAAGAACAAATGCTTTTACACTTCTATCATACCCAAAGGACTCATGATATGTGCTGTAAATTGAATAACCACATATGGCCCAGAATAAATGACTCTTCGATTAATTATTCTTTGGTTATAATTTGATGAAGTATATAAAAGAAAAAAAAACTACCAATCTGAGCAAATGAGAGCAGGCAAGGTTTTCTGGACAATTTCTTCATGCAAATATAAAACAAGTGCATTGTACACTAGATTACTGCTAAACAAAGAATAAAAAGGCCCTTGAGTAAACAGTCTGAAAAACTCTTCAATGCAGGAATTGGGGAGTCAGAGGAAAAAAGGGTCAAACTGAATAAAATGGAAACTGTGAGTACTTACTGAACTTTGAAAAGATATGAGACATTTTACAAAAATAAATCCCTGTTTCATCTAGTATCAAATGCTCTGCAATTTGAAATAAAGTGAAAACTAAAATGCTATTATTTTAAAACTCCAAATCTGGCACTATGTAAGTATACTGTAAGGGCCAATATGACTGCTAAACAAGATCCAATATACTATAAAAAATTCACAAGAGTAGTTATGTAAGTATACAGCTATTATTATGGGGAAAGCATTCGACTTTACAAATGCCATTTAAATATATAAGAAATTTTGAAAACACATTGGTTAATAATTGCTCAACCACATGGCAAATGACACTTACACATAATATGTATTATTTTAAGCTGGCATCCATCTCTGTGTATACAGACGTTGAACCCAGAGTTGTAGGAGCAGTAGCAATACTGTGAAGACTAAGGGGAAGTTAAATAACAGCCCTCCTTCATTATATGGGAAAGGAAAGCACAAGCTTATTTTCCACATCTACTTAAGGCATTTTCACATCAAAATATTGGTTATACTGAGGTGAAAAGTGTGAACAGTGCCACTTTTCCTTAAAAGTTATTGAGTTCTATTCTGTTGTTGCCAAGAAGTAAATTCTCATAAGTAAGGATTTCAAATAAATATATATATATATTCAATTAGTCCTCTGTCAATTGAAATATTATTGTCCAGTGTTCGAATTTTTTTAAGTTAACATCTGTGAATTTACTAGCAAATCATCATTATTTTCATCAGAAATAAGTTAGATTCATGATGTCAAAATGAAGAATATTCTCCTGGTCTGCCTTGCTTGAATTTGGGGAGCATTATTAGAAGCTTAATTTATAAACAGTTTTCAGATTTTCATACTAGATTTCACACAGGCAAAGTTGTAATACATCTTATTCTTTCTCAATTAAGTATTACAGTTGGCTTTAAAAATGCCTTTCAAGTAAATTAAAGATTGATTTCATTTTCTTAATGCTTGGAATTATAATGTATAATTCCTGAATATAAAATAAGAAGATTGATAGTACCATATTTATACATAAGAACCACCTCAGTCATATATGGACAAAGTTTAATGCTTTGTTGTTGTTATAGACATCTTTAGTTGGTAGTATATTAACTAGAAATTTCCATGTAAGAGAGTAGCATACACTAAAATTTGTATCTTCCCAAAAGGGAAACATAGTAGCTAAACATTTTAAAAAGAAATCACAATACTTAAGTTATATACTTGATCACTTTAGTAGTATACAATTCAATAATTAAATCCTGAGAACTGCTTTTCATAACTGAATAATACCTAGTTCATCTGGGACCTAAAAATTACTAAATAGAATCTTTAACACTTAGGGAATGTGCATATCAAATAATCTGTTATAAACAAACCTTCCACAGCATATAAGTTTTAATAATAACAACACTAACCATATCTCTAGCCCAAATAGAATTCCTCGATGGATTTTTTTTCTAGTGTTTCAAAAGAGATGAGTATAATCACAGACAAGTAACCTCCAAGTCTATCAAATAATATTTCTTCCAAAAGACTGATTATACAAATTCATTAGTCTGCTAAATTAGTATTCATTGGACAATCACAATGAAGACTTTAACAAAGAACAAAATAGTAACACTTACATGTCTCTTGAAATCACCTTGTTTTACTACGAGGTTCAAATTTAAAACAATTACTCCCATGTCATCTTCTAAACTGTTTGGATCTTCCAATTTTAAAATATGTTCGGTTGTTCTACAAGAAAAAAAAAAAGCAGCAAACAATTTTCACACGTGACAGTACTGTGTTGTCTCATAGTGCATGAGGAGTTTGTGGTAGAAGTCTCCTCACTCTGGATAAGGATTAGACACAATGCTAAAAAGCTACCAAATTTAGTGAAAATGAACCATCCATATACAGAGCAGAGAAATTGTTTGGTATCATTTAATTCAACAGTTGCTTAAGTCATCTGCACCCCCTACTACCCAAATAAAATTTAAATATTTGTCTGTTAGGTTAACGAACCTGAATATCAGCAAATGCAAGTACAAACACCAAAACACATTTTAGAATACTTTATAAAAGACAATGTCTGAATAATATATTTGGCAACTAAAAACCAAAAATCTTAAATATACTTAATTATAATAACATTTTAAAGTACTCTTTCATTCAGGTTGCTTTCTTATTTGATCAGAAAAAACCAATTAAGAACATCTTGAGATCTCTCTAAAATTCATTAATAACAACTGAAAGGTAAAAATACAATACCTGTTCAGCTCAAGATCACTCAGAATGACAAATGCAGAACCCATGAAATCAGATGTGGTTAAATCTCGATCATACACCTACAAGAAGTTCAGAGGACAGTCACACACACACGAATATGCTAAACCAAACACATCTATCAAATTATTAACAAATACAAGAGATTTTGAAATTTGAAATTCATCTTTCAGACCTTATAATAATTTGCATAGTACAGTTAAAGAAAAATTTAGCCAAGCCAGAGAACAAAATTTTCCAGTCATTTTGCATACTATGGTACAAAACAATAGCAGAAAATATTTTTAAGGCAGGACTCATATGCATTAAAACATTATGCACAATGGATTGCTTTCTGTAGTTTAAATGGTCTCTCATTAAACTTTAGTATTTTTCCATGGTGAGCAGATCTGCCAATTAAATAGAAATTTGTTAAATATTCTACAGCAATCCCAGTCCACACTCAACTCATGCAGTTTTAACCCAGATGTTACAGCAATTGAAGCTTACACCGGTAGCTTGAAGCTCTATTAAGTATAAAGTTATTCCTAATGAGAAAGGCTTTAGTACATGTCGCCACTGCACTACTAGTAATAATTCTTTCACATTCAGTAAGTTTAAATACAGTCAGTGGAAATACTTTCATTCTTATTTTTCTGCAGAGTATACTGCATTGACTTGAGACATACAGTTTCAATTGTAATGATTTCCTTCTAGACTATTAATATTGATAATTGAGTCCTTGAAAACAATAAAAGAACTAATTGTGGCCAGTGTATTTTTTAAGAGGGCAGGAGAGAAATTGCAGAGAAATAAATAATTGTAATAAAGGAGCAGATTTTAAAGCTATCTGTGATTACCTTCACACGGAGTTTTTGATCAAGACTTTGTATTGGCAACACGACTATCTCATCCCAAACCGGGTTCAAGTTCTTATAGATGACTTTACTTTTGTACAGCGTCTTCCCATTCAGCTTAAATTTCACATAGGGATCACTTGTGCCTTTAAAAGAAAAAAAAGAACAAGACAAAAGTTCGAAGCCCACATACAAGCCTAAATTCTCCATTACGTAAAGATTGCCCCCACGTTCCCAGCTCAAAGCAATCCACCGAGCCCAGTCAAAACAAATGTCTCACTGTGCCAAGACAGAGGGCCCCAGGAGTGGAGGGGAGACAGAGAAAAATGAAAGAATTTGGGAGTAGATGTCTAATTCCTTTTGCCTTCAGTGATAGACTATAAATGGGTTCCTTGAGCTTTTTTCTGTTGGTTGCATTGTGGATATGTCACCTTTCTGCTACCCACAAAAATTCATGAAATCACATCAGTGTCAGAAGTCCTGGGGAGAAACCCACCCCTCCGAGGGATGACAGAGTCCATGAAAAGGGAAACAAACCATTTTTAGGCATTTAGCCAGATGACTGATCCAACAGAACCCTATACTTTAAAATATAATAATAAATAAATCCATCTCTAGAGCTCAAAAGATGCGACAATGGGATTCAGACTCAAACTGGGGGGTGTAGAGATTAAATCCACAGAGTCACTGTTCTCCATTGCCCCTGCACCTGCACGAAGGCTGTGTACATTGTTTCGCTGGGGCCGGCTGAACTCCACGTCCACCAGGCCCTCAGCTGGCCTCCGCTCTGACACCAGTGACCTGTCGAGTTCCTCCTGGGGAGCTTTGAAGCAGACGCCAACAGGAATGAATAATGCCCCAACAGAACTATGCTCAGAGAAAAGAAGTGCTGATGGTAGATCCTCCTCCACATTCTTCAGATCAATTGAGACCCCTCCCCATCCCCCCAAAAGATCCCTCCAAACATAATGCATGAATTATGTATTAAGCCTGTGCGGTACATGCATGTGTGTGTACCATCTTGCAGTGCCGGGGATACACTTGCTCATTAGTACCTGCGAATGCTGAATGAAACAGCACAAATAAACAAGCAATCTGAGAGGGGATAAATGAAGGCCGCTTGATAATGCTACAAAAATAATCCAACTTGGGAAGTGATAGTATATTTAATTTTGAAACAGAGTTATCATGAACAAAGACTATCAGCCTCTTTTGCTTACTTATCCATCCCAAATGCCTCGAACAGTGCCCAAAATAGGCTCCCAGAATGATCCATCAAAATGAATTTCTGATATTACAGTCATCCAAGGATGCTATTTTTTAATTTTTAAATTAGTACGCGTTTTTTAGTAATAACTTTTTATTAGTATATGTTTGCAGTACATACGCAGTGATCACTTACATCAAGCAGAGTCGGGGCATGTAAGTATCTTCATTCTTTTTATTACCCCTTCACCTCTTGTCCCCACCCCCTGCTCCATCTTCAGATCTACTTCCCATTTATAAAAGATCTATCTCCCTGATTCCTACTGTCTGTCTTTTACCCAAAATCAGTTAGGGTATCCTACTACAAATATTTGTACCCAAACCCTTGATACCCATCATTAATTACTGAGATCATTTTTTTCCCACTTCCTTTCTTAGGTCTTTAGTTAGCTCCTGTATTAAAAACTATTGAAAATGAATGCAATAGATTTCATAATTATTTGAGCTGAAAGTAACAACACTATAGAGCAAGAGGGTGTACGTTCTTTAACATCTTCATGCATTCACTAAGGCACAATTTTGTGGTAAGTTAGAATAATCATGGTATTGCAAAGGTACTGATTTCCCACAAAAAAATTAAATAAATTAAAGGTGGACATATGTACATACGCAAGTCTCACATTTGAAGTTTGGCGACATAGAAATAGAAGCCTAGCACTAGTGGCACAAACACACACCCCATGTCAAGCAGCAGTTCTGGAGAGGACAGTAAAATTGAATGCATTTGCAGCCACCCAGTGAATTCTCAGTAGTGAGCTCGCAATCTGCCCACCCACCTCCCCTTACCAGTGAGAGAGAGAATACCTCTGGCTAGTCAGACTTTAACAAATATATATATATATATATATATATATATATATATATATATATATTAAAAAGAGGCCTTTAATTAAATGAAATTGCCACTCTGGGATCAGGCCTTCATGCTTGTCAGCGTACTCTCAAAATAAACATCTCAAAACTCGGCCTCAGTGGTGTCACTTTCTCACAGGCAAGGCATACTGGGTAATCCCCAGGCATCTTGACAGCTACATAATGTTCAAACTGTTTCACGGGTGAATGGCGGCAGTTGCATGAAAGAAAATATTAATGTCTGGAATTAATAGGAAAAAAGGACCGGGGTTTACAAAGCCAAACAAGGAAAAGAGGGTGTCAAGTTAGTGTTGCGTTAATTGTTAGGGAAAATTTGAGAAAGGGAGGGAACACATTGTGATTCTCTGTCTGTGCCTAAGTGCCTGTCAGGGAAGTGACATCTCAACTAGGCAGGTTCTGAAAGGGGGTCTGCAGCTCAGGAAAGCAACTCCCAGATTATTCAAATGATGAGCTGACACCTGAATGGGTGGACTTTAACCTTGCAGGCTGAGAGCTTTGTACACAATGAGGCTCTTGTGACAATGAGTAAAGAAGAAGGAAGCCAGGAGCCGGGAGACAGGATCTCAATCCTGGGGCTGCCCCAATTCTGCCATGAGGACCTGAAGGAGTCACAAAACCTCCAATCCAGAAATCAAGGTGTTAAAACCCATGGCCTGAGTATCTTGTCCTTCTAACCACACTACGGCCTTCTGTGTTCACAGGTCTGCACCACAGATTCAACCAACCACAGCTGGAAAAAAATGCATAAATGTCCAGTACTGAACACATACAAACATTTTTCTTGTCATTATTCTGAAAATGATACAGTATAATGGTTATTTACATAGCACTTACACTGTGTTAGGTATCATGAATAATCTAGAAATGATTTAAACCATGTAAGAGGATGTAGGGGGTTACATGCAATTGTACACAAGGCATGTGAGCATCCATGGATTTTGGTATCTGAGCCAGTCCTGCCTGAACCAGTTCCCTGAAGGTATTTATGGATGAGTGAATGTGTCCACAGGAACTAAAAGACTGTCACTGGTGCTCCGAATTCCTGCCCCTACAACTGTGCACAACAGTTCTTGCTCTTGCTCATGCCATGGACAGTATGGACAGTCATATCTCCCTTGACACTGTACCTGTCAGCATGCTAACACACCATGAACACCTCCTGGTCCCTTCCAACCCTTTCTCTGTACTAGGCACCCTGGGATTAGCATGGTGTTCCAATCCCAGGTCAAGATCTTCCACATCTGCTGGAAGCAGACATCCCATAATTCAGCACCAGGTCCCAGAGGAAAGTGTCCCTACAGACTTGGAAGAGGTAGGGAGTTACGATGGTTTACAGTTGGGAAAGATTA
>RJWT010036640.1:0-13266 GCA_004365215.1 Cuniculus paca | reverse complement strand
ATCTGATGGGGTGGGAGGGAGAGGTCCTGGCAGAGGAGAGTGAGCTAAAAAGATTTGGGCAGCCATACATGACTGGATAAGGAAGGGACACGTCCTCAGAGTGAAAAAAGCCTGCACATAAGGGATTTCTGCAGATTTGCCATTGCCGAGACAAAAGTCATATAAACCTTGCAGGATAGAAGGATCAAAAGTTCCCCCTTTAGGCCATTTGCTGCCGCTAAGCTGGTAGGTTGGCCAAGCCTCCTGGCAGTAAAAGATCAGTTTTTTGGTTTTTATGACCTTTTTAAGGCCAAGAGCAGTCAAGTTACGAACCAGGCACCCCAGAGGTGTGTTTTTGGGGGGATAGGAAATAGCATTCCCCATAGTGACCAAATTAAAGATGAGCTAATAAAACAGCTTTGCCTCAAGTCGGTTCTGCTCAAGGACATGAAAGCTGCCCCGGGTCAGCTTTGTCTCGGGCCGTTTGCCCAAGGAACGTGAAAGCTGTCCCAGGTCACACTTTTCAAAAGAGGTCGTCACCTGTTTTGAAAGTGCCATAGAGATGGTCCCAACACTCGCTCTCATCGGCCTCACCAAGAGAACGAGGTGGGGTCTCCAGGACAAAGGATAAAAGTCCTGCCTCGGGGTGTTTACCCAAGGAACGTGAGAACTATTATATTTATCCAAGAGGGAAAAAGTTTCCCATGTGGACCCACGAATTTAAACGGAACAGAAACGGGAAACTCCAGATGGAATGAAAGCTCACCTGTGACGAATGAGGTGGATCAGTGTTGGATGGAATGAAGCAATTGGCAAGTCAGAAGGTCCCAGAGCATGGAAAATTTGGTTCGTAATAAACAGGGGAGCTCAAAACCAAGGATAAACGTTGGGAGCCCACACACCGTTATCTGAGTCGCTGCATCAAACTGTTAGGTTATTTTAAGAGCAGTGCAGAGAAACAGAAGTTAGAGTACTCCGCGCAGTGGAAAAGCAAGATTTATCCAAGGGAAGAATTTATTGGGGGAGGGGTTGAGGACACGGAGAGAAAAACGTTCTGCCTAGGTGGCTTGGCGATTTTCCCCACGAGGTGCAGTCTCCGCGGAGCTTTAAAGTATTCCAAATGAGAGGGGATGGCACTTGGGGGTGGGCACTGGTGACGTGGGAATTCTGGTAATTAGGAGGAACCTGTACTCAGGGAGGGAGGGGCTGGTGGTCCAGCTACACTGCTGCTGCAATGTCCAGCAATCTATTAGGACAGAAACTTTTCATATAGTAGGTCATTGGGTGTCTTGGTTACTTTTTTCGTTGCTGAGACAAACACCTGACACCAAAGTGAAGCAAGGAAAGGTTTATTTAGCTCACAGTTTCTGGAGACTTCTGTCCATAATCAGCTGAGTCCAAGGCACAGTGGCATGGCACAGCGACAGCACTTCAAGGCAGCAGCCAGAGCAAAAGAGCAAACAAGCCTCTTTTCTACCTTCAAATTATACACCAGCCACCCCCTCCACCAAAACCTTCAGGGTGGGTGTAATGCTCACAAAATATCCTTGCCCTCCTTTGCACAGGATGAGGATATTTACAAAGTAAGAACCCTGGCTCCCTGCTGAGTCTCTCAGTTAAACTTCTAAACTGCTCAAGTTGACACAATGTATTATAACATTGGGTTAGCATCATTACCCTCTCTTTGCTAGCTGATATGGCAAAACACTTATATTTACCTTTCTGATGACCAAGGAATAAGTGATCGGGGCCATTTTGAGCAATAGCTTTTCAGTTCTGTCAAAACTTTTAAAATTGACATAATCTAGCCAGGCATGTTGATGCACACCTCTAATCCCAGCATTCTGGGAAGCTGAGGCAAAACATATAATAAAGGTTCAGCTCAGCCTGAGAATTTACCAAGTTTGTGACTCCCTGTCTCCAAAACAAAACAAGACAAAACAAAGCAAGGAGTTGGGCACATAGCTTAATGTGGAGGACTACCTGGATGACTGTCCTTGAAAGAAGAGCAATTATCCTCATTTTGGCTAAACCTGGCCCTATCCCCATGTGTTGTTATGTACAGAACTGGCTAGGGTTTTTCCTTATCCCTTCAATTGGCTTTAAGCAATGTAAATCAGTCTGGCCAAGGTGCTGATGTGTATTCTTTGAAGCAAGTCAACAGGGCCATATTTACCTGTCCCTTTAGCTACCAAAGAACATGTATGAGCTGGATGGGAAGGAGAGCCAGGCTTCACCCTGTCAACTGGGCTCCAAGCCTCGAGATAAAAGGTTATGACCTCCCAGGGCATAAAAGATTACACATCAGAGCTGAACCACTGACCCTAAAACATTAGCTGCTACCTGAATTGTGTTATGCAGATTAGTCTTTCTGCCTATCCTTCTCTTTGCATATTTCAGAGGTGATTTCAAGCCTCCTACCTGACCCAGCTCAGGGTACTCACATATTTTCCATCATCCTCACAATCCTCCTCAAGCCACACTTTTCTTCACAAATTAATAAATTCCAGCCTTGAGCCTGGATGGAGGCCTTTGTTCTAGTTAACCATCACCCCAGCTGGACTTCGGACCCCTTTGGCTCCCCACAGCTATAAATATACTTTGGTGTCTTTATTCTCACTGTGGGTTGTACTGTAAGTGGTAGATTGGAATTAACTTGCTAGAATTCCAATAACTTTTCCTTGGGATTACAGATACAAACTTCCTGGACTGTGATGAGCTCTCTATAGCTTAGTGTGAAAGTCTTGGAGTCAATCTCCAGTACTGGAAAACAAAAACAAAAACAAACTGATAGGAAAAAATTAGTAGACATGATGAAGGTCAAGGATTATAAATTTTTTTATTTCATCAGAATACAAGGTGTAATCAAAATGTACAGTGAAACTTTACAATTTTAATTATTTATTTATCTTTGGTTTTTTTTTTTGAAACAGGATCTCACTATGTAGTTCAGGCTGGCCTTGAATTCACTATATAGCCAAGGCTAGCCTCGAACTCCCAGCGATCCTCTTGCCTTAGCCTCTTGAGTGCTGGGATTACAAGCACATGCCATCATTCCCAGCTGTTTAAAATTTTATTACAGTGAAGGAGACTTTGCCATTAACCTCTCTCATAATGTACTCCCTTCCTCCAGACACACCCCATCATTCTTGCCACTTTGTGAAGCAGTTCTGGAAGTCCTCTTTCATGAGTGTCTTTATGATATGTGATCAAAAATGAATGCTACTGCTGAGTACCATTCAATAGATATACAGGCTCATAAAAACTTTATGGTGGGTTCTCATCCACCTTATTCACTATATCTGGCACTGTGAAACTTCTGGATCCACCACAAAGTCAAAACAACTATGAGAAGTAAACATTTTGAATCCATTCAGGACATCAAGGCAGCCTCGACAGTGCAACTAAAGACACTCAAGAAAGAGGACTTTCAGAACTGTTTCAGAAAGTGGCATGATAAGATAAGTGTGTTCAAAGTGAGGGGGAGTTTTTTGAGGGAAATTAATGTTAACGTGTCTTTTACTGAGCTAAATTTTAAAAATTTAAATGCAATGGCCAGCAGAAACACTGAAATGACTCCCAGGATTTGGAGGCAGATTTATTTTATGTTGACAGGCATGGATCAGGATCATTCCCCAAATATCAGGCTCCTAAGGCTCAGGAGGGAGGTTTTTATGGGTTTCTAAAGGTGAAGTACAGAGGTAGAGTACTTGGCTGTCTTTGATTGTTTCTTACAATATGCATCATAATGACCAAATGCATCGCAGTGACCACCTGTTTCTAGGAGACTGTATTAACAGGAACTGTAACAGGAACTATTACCTGGGCAACTAATAGACTGACTGGGGGCCATTATCTGCTATGTTTCCTCCTCTTTCAGTTTCCCAGCAAATCATATTACATGTGATCTTTTGAGGCAAGGCCTAACTAGACACAGTAACATTAGGGCTGTCAGTGGTCCTGGGATGGACCCTAGTCAAGGCCCCCACAATTGAAAAGTTTTCCCACCAGGAGTTTGTGGTTTGTTTCCCTTATTATAGAGTCTCTCCCCAAGTGGACTCTGGCAAGGGAGTGAATGAGTTAATCTGATCTAAGAGAGTGTTCAATGTATCTTGGATGCTCATTAAATCTTAGACCTAAGACAAAAGCCACAGCCAGCAGGGAGCAGAGAGCAAAAATCAAGTTGGACAATACAATATACACAAGCAGAAGTGGAAGCAAGGACTGGGATAAGCAGCCTGAAAAGGCACAAAAATCAAGGACAGTAATGTATTGAGGTATGGAGCAATCCTGTGAATGGTATCCTCAGGCTTCAGCCGTGTGTGGACTGGTCAGTATCTGGAGTGACCAGAGCAAGGCTTTGAGTAAATTGTCTCTTTAAAGTGAGCTTTAGAGGAGCTGTCTGGTTCAGGTAAACTCCTCAGAAATTCAGCAGGATTCTGGAGTGGAGGATCTAAGGTTGGATTTTGGAAACTCATAGAGGTAATTCATGTGTACCTGGGTTATACATGTGTGCAGGAGTGTCTATAGCTATAGCTGGTATTTTAGCTAAGTTTTTATGGAGCTGGTTACAAGCTTTTTCTGTAGGGTTATGTTTCTTAACTTTTAAGAGTTTCACTCACTGTATGCTTTATGTAGCTATCTCTGTCACAATTGCAGGCCCATTGTTGCTATCAATGGTCAGGGGCAGGCCATATCTAGTGATGGGTTTTCACAGCAGGATCCTACAACATTTGTTACCCTATCAGCTTGGGTAGGGAATGCCTCAGGCCAGCCTGAGTAGATGTACATAAGTACCAACAAATACTTTAGTGATGTTGGGTGGAAGTTGGGACTGGTGACACAGATGCTGAAGCCTGAGCTGGCTGCAGGGACACACATGCCAGTGCTGTGACTTGAGCCTGCAGAACATACAGCGGGGGTGGGCCTGGTTCTGATTAAGATGGATCTTCTGGGAGTACTGGTTAAAGATTTTCTGGCTGGGATTGATGTTTCAGTCAATTCTTGGGATTCCCAGAGGTGTCTTAAGCCTATGGACCAGATTATTTTGAGCACAAGTTTGGCATCATTGGTGACAGGTTTCCAAACAGCAGCAAGAAGCAATTTGCTGTGTAGACCATCCCTGTAGCTTTGGCCAAAATAGCTTTGTCCAAGGTGACCACAGCATATCCAGTCTGTCAGACTCCATTCCTAACAGAGCTACTTCCATCCATAAACAGTGTACTTTAGCATCTGTCAGGGGGTTTGTTTTTAAGTCTGGTCAGCTCAAGAACAGTTCATCAGTTAGTTCTAGGCAGTCATGGTCTTGTGGGCTCAGCTTGGTGGGCAGGTACCTGACACAAGAGTCAGGAGAGGATTTTGCATGAGAGTTTTTGATACTGGGTGACCCGGCTGTTTGAGTCATGGTCCAGTATAGCATGTGGCACTTGGTTAGGTTTTGGCCTAAAATGAGCTTGTCAGCTTTTTTGATCAGAAGAACAGTGGCTACTAGAGTGTGAAGGCATGGAGGAGGCAGCCCTTAGTGACTGTATCCAAGTATTTGTCCAGGTAGGTATTGGGCACTCCCAGGGGCTGACAGTCTGTGTAAACATCACTGTTTTTGTGAACTCAAGGAGCCAGTTTCTATAGAAGACAGCAGTTCCAAGAAATTTGTGAGGTTTCTTTCTTGTAATCAATTTCTGCCAGATATTGCAGCAGAACTTTTGTGCCTTTCCAGCGGGCAGTTTGGGTGTCATTAATCAGAAGTGCAGTGACATTTTGTGCTGGAAAACTAATGAAGTCAGCTGTGAGGGCTTCTCTGAAGAACATAAACAAGTTTTTAAATCTCTGGGAGGTTGAGTCCAGGTCAGTTGACGTTTGATTCTAGAACTAGAGTCTTTCCATTTAAGGGTGAAGAAGGCATTTTTTTTCTTTTGTGGCACCAAGGATTGAACTCAGGACCTCACACTTGCCAGGCAGGAGCTTAGACCACTGAGCCAAATCCCCAGTCCTTGTGTTTTTGAGATAGGGTCTCACTATGTCATTCAGACTGGCCTTGAGCTCACTTTGTAGCCCAGGCTGGTCTTGAACTCCCAACGATTCTCCTGTCTCAGCCTCCTGAGTGTTGGGATTACAGATGTGTGCCACCATGCCCGGCTAAGAAGGCATTCTTTAGGTCTAGGCATATATACCAGCAGGCAGTGGGTGGCAGACTGAGGCAATGTATATGGAGGGCTATTGAGGCAGCTTTGGCAGCTTGGAGATCTCGAACTGGCTTTACAGGCAGGAGGGGTATATTTTAGCAGTTCAACAGTCTATTATGTTTTCTCAGGGCACCATGATGGCAAGCTGGGGGGTACAGAGAAACAGCTATCTTGGAGTGGCCAAATCTGTTGTCAGAACCTCCCTATCGGAGAGTTCTCAATCCCTTGTGGCAATTGAGTCCAAGTGAGTTGCATCTTGCCTCAGGATTTTCCCAGTTGAAGAGGTTTATGGGAGCAACTCACAAGCAGAAGGCATTTTTAAAATCTAGACATGTAAACCAGGTGGCACCTGGAGGTAGCAATCCAAGAAGGGTATGTGGGTTGGGAACTGCAGAGTGCAAAGTGATGCCTGCATTGTTGATGACATGGAGATCTTGCATTGGCCAGTAATCCCCACTGGGCATTTTTACAAGGAGGAGAGATTAACATTGTATCACCATGTTAGTCCACTTAGGCTGCTATCATGACATACTGTG
Source organism: Cuniculus paca (assembly GCA_004365215.1). Taxonomy (NCBI): domain Eukaryota; kingdom Metazoa; phylum Chordata; class Mammalia; order Rodentia; family Cuniculidae; genus Cuniculus; species Cuniculus paca. The sequence continues at coordinate 6,569 of RJWT010036640.1, read as the reverse complement.
GACTGAATAATTCATATGCAACATAAATTTATTTCTCATGGTTCTGGAAAGTGAGAAGTTCAAGATGAAAGCATATTTCTATCTGATGTCTAAGAAAAGCCTGCATCTTCTTAAACAGTCCTTTCTTACTGTGTGCTCATGAACTCTATAGTCTCTTTGGTCCCTTACAAGAGCACTATCCAAGTCAAGAGGGCTACAATCTAGGGACCCATTTAGCTCCAGAGGTCCCACCTCCTAATACCATCACATTGGGAGTTAAGTTTCAACACAGAAATTTTAGGGTAATGCAAACATTCAGAACACAGCAGCCTTCTTTTGTGATTTCTCCCTTTGTTTCACTCCAAGTTCTTGATAATGATGCCAGAATAGCAAGAAGTTGGAATAGCAAGATGCATGGATAGAAATCTGCTGAGAGCATCTCTGATGGAGAAAGTTTGCTATTCCTCTTCTAACAAGAACCCCCATGGATTCACATGACCAGTCTCCTCTGGTTTATATGTCAAATGAAAGGGAATATTACTTTAGCTTTTGGTGAGTTCATGAAGTAAGAAATTGAGGCCTCAGGACCTAAAAGGAAGAGAAAATAGACACTGAAACCTGTCCTTGAACCAATCCTGCCTCACTACCCATCCCACACATACATTTTCTATAAGCAGATAGTAGTAACGGTTGTATAACTGTGTGAGTACATGCATGAAGCACTTTTTTTTTTTTTGATAGTGGGAATCTAACTCAGGGCCTTGCACTTGCCAGGCAGGCACTGTGCTGCTGAGCTACATCCCTGGTCCACATTTTCTAATCTGCTGAAGAATTGAAGGGAAAGATCTAGACAGGGATGAGGAGCTCTGAAGAGAACCAGTGCTCTTACCTCATGGGAATTAAAATCTCATACAGCAGAGGGTTTGAGAGGTATGGATACTTCATTACTGCCATCTTTAACTTAAAAAGTTGTTTTAAACATCATGCAAAAATCTAAACATTTTGTAAATTGGGAGGGGAAGGAAGGCAAAGTAGGGGAATGGGAAAATAAAAATAAGTTGTATCATGTACAGGTACAAATTCTCTATGATAAATGTGATCATTGTGTAGATCTAAAATGTACCAATAAAATCTGATTGAAAAAGATTTAAAACAATCAAAATGTCTGCTTATCTTTACTGAGGTATTATTGGTGTTGGAGTTGGTTGTAGTTAATGGCTCTAGAATTGGTAGTAATAGTTAAAATACGGTATTAGCAGCATTTATCATACACTGCAATACTAAGTACCTTTTCATATTTCATCTTTGTGTACAGGATCAATGTCTCACCAGACTGACCTCTTTCTAAAATTTCTGTCTCTAGGACACACAGCAGAAAGTTTCCAAAAATCATCAGGAATAATACAAGGTTTCAAGAGCTGGGGATATGGCTTAGCAGTGCAGCGCCTGCCTGGCAAGCATGAGGTCCTGAGTGTTGGATTCCTGGTGCCACCAAAAAAAAAAAGTTTCAGATGCTCTTTGTGATGTGTCATGATAGAGAGCCTTCAGCTAAATGGGCCTTCATCTCTTTGGAGGATATAAAAAGGGGAACCAGTAATAGGTTGTTCCAGAATTAACCCCCTCTTTCAGAATAATAATACCTGAAGGGCTAAAATGTTGTATTGTCTTCCTGTCTTTGCTAAGTTTTCCAGATAGAACGGACAATCCTTCTTGCTCCTTGCAGGACTCTAGGAGGATTCAAGGAGACTGGGTGTTTTCTTCATACTCTGTTACTTCCCGAAGAAAAGAAACTGGTAATTGTTAGAACTGTGATAAAATTGACCAAACCAGCTACATAAACTCTAAGATGAGCCTCCTAGTATCAATCACATAGAGAAACACTCTCATCCTAGCAGTATCTCTTAACAGATGCTGTTAAGAGCAGCTCAGATGCTGCTGGGTGCAAACTCTCAGGATTTTCCCAGTTGAAGGGGTTTATGGGAGCAGCTCACAGGCAGAAGAAGGCATTTTTAAAATCTAGACATGTAAACCAGGTGGCATCTGGAGGTAGCAATCCAAAAAGGGTGTATAGTTCTCTTCAGAACTCTTCATCTCCATCTAGATCTTTCCCTTCAGTTCTTCAGCAGCTTAGAAAATGTGAACCAGGGATATAGCTCAGCAGCATGGTGTCTGCCTGGCTAGTGTGAGGCCCTGAGTTCGATTCCCAATATAAAAAAAAAGTGTTTCATGCATGTACTCACAGAATTATGAATTTAAAACCATATATTCTTGGTTTTAAATTCTACCTCTACACTTTCACTGGTAGCCATAAATTTCTTTTTAAAATTCAAATTGAATTTGTGTTATGTTAATATTTTAGGAAATTTTAAAAATATATAAAAAGCACAAACCAATAACCATTTGTTTGTATTCTTATAATCAAGAATTAAGAGTCAACAATCTGCCATTTCTTTTGGTCTTTTTTTCTATTACATACTTCAAAAATTACATGACATATATCTTTTCCCCTTAAAAATGAGAACAATATTGATAAAATTGTTTTACTACTATTCACTGGACTCTCCTCATCTTGTTCCCATCCCCCAGAAGTAACTACTGTCATATAGTCGTTCAGTGAATAAGGCAATGATGTTCTTTCACGGTTTTTTGTTGGTTTTGGCTTGCTTTTTTTTGAGACTCATTATGGGTCTCATTATGTAGCCCAGGCTAGGCATTAACTCAGAGATCCTCCTGCCTTAGCCTCCTGCGTGCTGGTACTACAGGCATGAAGCACCACACCCAACTCAGGCCATTTTTTATTTTATTTATATGCATTTATCTACAGAAAATATGTTTTACTTTGAGACAGGATATCACTAAATAGCCCAGGCTGGCCTAAACTTGAAATCTTCCTGCCTCAGCTTCTCAGATAGCAGGAACATAGGCATATACCACCTGGCCTAACTCTCTGTATAATTTTTTTTTTTTGGTGGCACCAGGGATTGAACTCATGACTTTGTGCTTGCCCTAGCTAGATCCCCAGCCCTTGTCTTTTTGAGACAGGGTCTCACCGTGCTGTTCAGGCTGACCTTGAGCTCACTTTGTAGCCCAGGCTGGTCTCGAACTCACTGCCTCAGCCTCTTGAGTGCTGGGATTACAGGCGTGAGCCACCACTGGTATTTTTAATACCAGTAAAATTAATCAGCATATCATTAGGGTGCATTTATAGGGGTTAGGACTCCAAAAGAAAAAGCAAAAGAGAGGTTGACATGAATTTTAGGAAAATGATTCCCTCTCGGAGAAGAAAAGGTATGTGACTGGGAAGTAGCACATACAAGTTGTTGACAGTATTCTGTCTCAGTGGGTTATATAGAGTGTTCATTTCATTATTATTCAGTAAAATTTATATATTTTTGTTTATATATTTTTTACAGTTACATTTCACAAAAATTATTCTTAAAGAGAAAAAAGGAATGTATCCATGTGATTTTTATACTAATAGATTAAAGGGGGAAATCATCTTAACATGAAAAGAAACAAAGTTCAATGTCTATCTGTAATAAACTCAAAAAAAGAAAACTAGGAGACTGAAGTTTCTTAACCTGATAAATGCTATATATCAAAGACTTAGAGCATGCATTGTAATTAGAAGAGATGCTTTGGATTCATTCTCATTAAGATCAAAAGAAAGATGCTGCAATCTCTGTTATTAAAGTTCCTGGGTAGTGCTGTAAGATGAGAAAAATCATTAATAAATTTAAACATTCCATGCTAATGTTTCTCTTTTTGCTAGTTTTTCTCCTGTATCTATTGCTCACCCCTCTCCAACCTGGTTATGACCTGAGAGCCCATTTTTTTGTTTTGTTTTGTTTCCCTGTACCAGGGATGAAAACTGGGACCTCACACATGCTAGGCAAGTGCTCTCCCACTGAGTTATACTTCTGCCCCTTTTCAAAAGTTTTTTTAATTTTTCAGACAGGGTCTAACTAGGTTGTCTAGGCTGGCCTTGAGCTTGCAATCCTCCTGCCTCGGGCTCCTGAATATATGGGATTATAGGTGTACATTATTTTGCTGGCTCAGAACCCTGATTTCTGTGGCCTGTGACAGACTTACTCACTTGCCCTCTGACCTCTGATCACCCAGTGGGTGGCACTAGCAGGAGACTGGAGCACGACTGGTGTGGGCAGTGGTAGTGTCCCTCCACCTATGAGCACGGTCCCCGTCACACAAGCCTTTAGGCCTTGGCCGCACCTTTTCTTGCTGGGCTTGGTAACAGCTCCTGTCATCCTTTAGGCCTGCTTGCATCTATCAGTAAGATGTAAAGAAAGACCAGGACGTGCTTATACATTCTTACTACAGAATCTGAGAACATCCAGGCAATGTTTAAAGCCTCTATGATGAGCTGTTAGGCAGGGATCTGAGGTCTCCTAGGAACATTTTGGTTTTAATTTTCTAGTCTAAGTCCTAAGATGCATGCATGGATTAGTTCTTTATCTGGTATTTGTTATTTTATTATCTTGTGATCTTTATATTTTCATTCAGTAAGGGGGGGGGACCCCTTCTACGCTACTCCCTGAAAGTTTGATAACAGAATATATCAAATAAACTGATGGTAGACAGTTTAGGAGGAAAAAAATCATTTTATTTATTTATTTATTTTTATTTTTTTAAAAATCATTTTAACTATCACAGTTTAATTACAAACATACACACTAGGGTCAAAAAGTATGATTGTTGAAGAAGGGCCATACAAGTGAAACTATATAGCATCCAGAACTACAAGAGGAATAGGGATCTGGGGCTTCCAGGGGCAGGTGGCAAGTTCTAGGGCAAGGAAAGGAAATATATGGTGAATATAGGCTGTCTTGTTATGCAGATAAAAAGTCAGGTAAAAAGTTGTCTTGGAGCAGGCCTCAGAATAGGTGACAGCCTATGACCAAGTCTGTCTGAGGTGGTAGATTAGGGTTGGGGAAAGCTAATCAACAAGTAGGTATAATCTTGCAGGGCACATGTGCAGAACACAGAATCCAAGATGACCGAAATTCCTAAACACTGTATAAGGGACCAATCAGAAAGGTGCAATTTTTTTTTCTTGGCTTTCGAGACAGGATCTCACTATGTAGCCCAGGCTGGCCTTGAACTTGCAGTGATCCTCCTGCTTCAGTCTCCTGGGTGAGGGGATTACAGATATGCATCACCACACCTGGCTGTAAGTGCTTTTTTCAATTCTTCATTTCCATATGGAGAAAAACAAGCAAGTCTTCAATAGGACAGTTTTCATCTGGCACCAGGCTGAGTGAGTTTCTGCTAGGATAGCTGTCCCAAATGCCTGTTTGCATGAGGGAAAAGCCAACTGCAGGTAGAAGACGCCTCTCCATCATCCTGGTGGCTGCTGTGGCCTGTCCATGGGCCTGCTCTCACTGCAGGGTATCTCTTTTCCACCTTCAATAAATGTACATCCCTACTACCTTTTCTGTATGTCTTGCCCAACTCTTTGTTCAGGATCCCAGGAACTTGGTAGTAATTGCCCCCAGGACCCACAAACTAGTAGCTTTATTTTTTTTTGGTAAGCCAGCCAGGAGGAGGTAGTTCACTTTTCTTTCCTTTTTCTCTCTTCTCTTTCCTGTTCTTGTGTTGCATGATGTTTTGTATTTTGTCACTCGCCGTGGGTATGAGTCAGACAGTTAAGAACTTTGAAAGCATCTGCCACTAACCCAGTCATGGAACGGACTGTTTTAGGTTCCACCCAGATACAAGAATACTGCACCACGCAGGTTCCTTGTGCACGCAGCCCGAACTTCAGTATGTCTCTTTTGCTTCGATGTTTTGTTTCTCTCAATACTTTATTCCAAAATACTTTATTCAGCTTTCTCATTCTGTTTTGGGGGAACAGCTATCATTAACCTGGTTTTCTCCTTGAGTAACCACCTAACCCAGCCTGCCCCATTCTGTGCTTTCCATGATAGAAGTCTCATTTGCACTTTTCCCCTAGATAGCCTTTTACTCTTGCTATCCTGAACGAGTCATTTTTGTCTTTCTTTCTTTCTTTCTTTCTTTCTTTCTTTCTTTCTTTCTTTCTTTCTTTCTTTCTTTCTTTCTTTCTTTCTTTCTTTCTTTCTTTCTTTCTTTCTTTCTCTCTTTCTTTCTTTCTTTTTTTTTTTGAGACAGAGTTTACCTAAGCAGTCCAGGCTGGCCTTGAACTCCCAGCAATCCTCCTGTGTCAGCCTACTGAGTGCTGAGATTACAGGCTGAGATCACACCCGGCCTAGGGGTCCCAGCTCTTAAGACCTCAGGAGCCGTCCCAATTCACTTTTCTGCCATATTTTTCATCTGTCTTCTGGGACACCAGGAAATTTCACCTTTACAGATAAGAGTTATGGTCTCTGCTTTAGGGAACATATGGGCCTCCTCCTCTCTTCTCTTCTAAATCTGGTTGGATCATCCTGTTTCTTCTATGAGAAATTAAGATAATTTGGATATGTGTACCTAAGGGCCTTAGTGGAACAAGGAGAACAGACAAGGAAAGTCAACTTAGTCACCTGCAAGTACAGGGAGGTAGAGCCGGAGTATTTTAGTCAATAAATAACAGGCCCTAACTTTGTACTTGGAAC
>RJWT010036639.1:0-13219 GCA_004365215.1 Cuniculus paca | reverse complement strand
ACCATTTTCACAATGTTGGCTCTTCCAACCATAGAGCAAGGGATATATTTCCATTTTCTGACATCCTCTTTGACTTCTTTTTTTCAGAGTACTGTAATTTTCAACATATAGATCTTTTATGTCCTTTGTTAGATTTATTCCTAGGTATTTCATTTTTTTTCAATGTTATTGTAAAAGGTGTGACTTTCTTAAATTCTGTCTCAGGGAATTTGTTGTTTGTGTATAGCAATGCTATTGATTTTTTAGTGTTGCCTTTGTATTCAGCTGTGCTACTGAATTTGCTGATTAAATCTAGAAGTCTTTTGGTGGAGTTTTTGGGGTCTTGTAAGTAGACTATCATGTCCTCTGTGAATAATGATAAATTCACTTCTTCCTTTCCTATCCTTATTCCTTTTATTTCTGTCTCTTGTCTAATTGCTCTGGCTATTGATTCCAGAACTATATTGAATAGAAGTGGTGATAGTTGGCTGTTGGATTGTCATAGATGACTTTTATCAGATTGAGGTAGAGACCATCTATTTCAGTTTACTCTGGGACCTTGACTATTACATGTCTGGGTGTAGATTTATTTTGGTTATGGCTAGTTGGAGTTTTTTATGCTTCACTGATCTGCATGTCAGATTCTTTTCCCATGCTTGGGAAATTTTCTGCTATTACTTCTGCAAATAGACTTTTTATGCCATTTGTGTGGACTCCAGCTTTTTCACTGACATCTCTCAATATTGTAGTTTTTCATTGCATCATGTTGCAGCTGTTGAATTATTTCCTGATTTCTTGTTATTTTTAAGACAATTCCTTTTGTGATAGCTAGCTGCAATCCTGTCTTCAAGGCCTGAAAGTCTATCTTCAGTTTTGCTCAAGTAGTTTTGCCAACTTTCAATGGAATTTTTAATTTCCTGAGTATCATTTGAATCTGTTTCATGCACTCTAATTCTTACCTATATTGTTCATTGAAGGTTTCCATCATTTTCCTATGCTCCTCTATTTTTTTATCTGTGCCTTCTTTAGAAATGCTCAGCAAACCTATCATTATTTTTGTTGTCATTTCTTTTTTTAAACATGTGAGATTATTTCTGATCTGATTTCCTCTGCAGTCTCATGAAGTTGTTTCTTTGCTTAGGTGCTATCATTTAAGAAATTTCAGGTGTTTGACTTTCAATTTATTCTATATTGATGTTTCCTGGACTTGTCTGGGTAAGCTGGAGGTCCGTGATTTCATTTTGCTCCATCTTGACATTTTCTATTTCAAAAAATTTTTGGATTTTTTTCTGTGATGACCCTTGTGGTAGGTAGCAATATCACTAGTATCAAGGCATCTCTAGGAAAAGTCTGCTCTTCAGGGACATCTTCTGTGTGTAGGATTCTTAATTTGTGTCAATCCCAAGATCCTACCTTTCCAATTAACTGAGACTGGACTGTTGGTTTCTGTTTGACTCAGTCCCCAGGCTTTTGTTGTAAGGCTGTGGTGAGGTTATTACCCCAGAGCTTCTGAATATTGTTACAGTAAGGAGAACAACTGATTACAACAGATATGACATCCTAGCTACAGTAGTGCAATTAGCAATAACGATAGCATCAAGCACAATTTAGAAATTGACCAACTGTGGTAACTATTAATTTTGTACCTTATACCATAGAAGCAAAGACTATAATTATATAAAGGAACCAATCATAAACTAGGGGTTTGTATACAACGTGTTTCCCTTTTGTAGAGTGGATTTATTCTGGATTCATCTGGGACAATCTGGTTGCAGAGTCCCAAGCACTTCTCGTGCTGGCTGCTTGTCCTGGGTGTAGGGGAATAGGCCAGGCACCTGGGTTCCTCTGGGCTGAGGTTCCCAGGATGGCAGAGAGGTGATGGGTGGAATTTCTCCCCTTCTGCATAGCTCATCAGGGTTCCTGGGGTGTTGCAGAGGCAATGGGTGGGGTCTTTCCCCTCTCACCTGGCTCACCAAGGTTCCTGGGGTGGCAGAGAGGCAATCTACATTTAATCTCCTCTTTGAAAAAAACTCTACCAATCACAGCATTCATCCTTGACATAGTGCAATCTACTACAGTAAACTTTATTATTATGTCTTTTAGAAAGTTGACTTTTCCTCTCTTCGTGGTTCTGTTTGTTCATCTTGTGTTTGCTTGTCACCTGTCTTTTTTACAATTTGTGTAAACATGCTATTTTGTACTCCTTCTGCTAACAAATGCCATGGTTTGTGAACTCGTGTGCTGTGCCCACTTTGGAAAAATCTTGGTCATTATTAGGTATTATTTCCACACATTTTATATAATGGCCTGTCATCTAGTTCAAGACCACATCTTCTGTTTCATGTAACACATGTTAAAACTATATTAATATGATTTTAAATTCTACAACTATGATTCTAATTTCCAGAATTTCTGATTAGCAGTTTTATAGGTTCTAATTCTCTGATGTGTTCCTTGGAAAATATACCAGAATGAATCAAGTAAATATTAAGGAGAGGAGATAGCTTTATTTTAACTCACAGTTTCAGAGGTTGCAGTCCATGGTTGCTTGGGCTCCTTACTTTGGGTTGGTGGCAATGTAAGACATTATGGTGGTGGTGTGTGGCAGAGGATCTATGCTCACTTCAAGGTGACCAGGAAGAAAAAGGTGAGACAGGAAGCAGTTGGAGTCCCAAAGACTGGACTTCCACCCACCAGGCTATGCCTCCTGAAGTTTTCTCCACAGGTTGGAAATTAAACTTCTAACCCAGGGAGCTATGGGAGATGTTTAAAATCCAGTTATAGAATCCAGTTTTCTCAAGGAATTCTCTTCTTTCCTGTGGCTTTTTCCACATACTTGAATGAGTCACTCACAATTCTCTAAAATTAGCTAACATATGATTCTGCATCACCTTATAAACTTCTTTGTATTGATTACCTACTTTCTAGATTTTGAAAAATCATATTGCACTCATGATTTTATTACACAGAAATCACTTAGTATAAAATTGTAGCTGTTCAGCCAGGCCTGGTGGCACATGTCTGTAATCCCAGTACTTGGGAGACTGAGACAGGTGGATCCTTGTGAGTTCGAGACCAGCCTGGGCTACAAAGTGAGCTCAAGGCCAGCCTGAACGGCATAGCAAGACTCTGTCTCAAAAAAAACAAGGGCTGGGGATTTAGCTTAGTGGCCTAAGTGCCTGCCTGGCCAGCACAAGGCCATGAGTTCAATCCCTGGTGCTGCACAAACAAAACAAAACAAAACAAAACAAAACAAAACAAAACAAAACAAAAAATTATAGAAGTTCAAATGATGATATTTTCCATATTATTCAACAGGAATCATTTTGCTGGTCGTATGTGGATTTTCTGAATATCTTAATTAAATCAGAGAGCCTGCTAAGTTAAATCTTTGCTGATTTATCTGTCAGAATTCAACAACTGCACTCCAAGAATAACCACTCAATCCTTTTGGTCCTCAACTTTTTGCCTAAAATTTTGCTGATCTCTCTGTTCATCTGCTTTGGACATGTGCAGTTTTGTATTGGGAGTCAAAACCTTCCCACATCAAATGAACAAATCTCTCCCTGGTGAAATGGTGCATAACCACTTCCCTCTGTGAGTTTTCCCCTCTCTAGTTTTATAACATCTATAATCCTCAATGATTTCATGTTTGCCAATAACTTTAAACCAAATATTCTATGTTTTATTTAGGACTTCTAGTTTTTGCTGATTAGAATGCTATAAACTAATTTCTGTCACTTGGAAGTTAAGTCTCTCATCTAGGGAACTTTCTGATGTCAGATTTTAGAGCCAAATTTGCCCTTCTACCTCAACTGAAACCCTTACTTTACATGATTTTGGGAGGAAAAACACAAATTACTATATTTGAAACTAATTTCACTGATTTGCATCACAAATAGACTTTGTTGATAGACCACATTGGACTACCACTGAAATATATTTTGACAAAGATGTCATTAGGTTTAGAAATTCCCAAGATATTTTGCAGCAAACCATGAGATGAGATTAAAGTGGAATATAATTTCAAGTCCTTGTGCCATGTTGTCTTCCACATTCCAATAAGTAAAAGTTATGACTAAATAGTAAAACGAAACTAAAACCTTTGCTCTTTAAAATGCAGTCTCTCCTAAAAGATAAAGGTTAATCTCATTATATTTTATTCTCGAGCAGTAGTAACATGGAGTCCTACCTTTGAGAAAAGCATCAGAATATGTAAAGATCTTTCTTAGCTTCTTAGTAATTTTATTAACATTATTTTACTTTTTTGTTTCTAATTTCTTGTAATCTCTGCTGCATTGGATTCTATATTGTTAGGTAAACTTGTATAATTTTATACTTAATATGAAAATTAGAGATAAAATTCGCATTTTTCTTCAAATAATGGCAGAAAATGATATCCTTAGCTGCAGATATAATAAAAACATCAATTTTAGGCTTTCTGTGCATATATACTAAAGCATTCCTTGTCAGAGAGTACACCATAACTCTAGGTTCTGCACGTACCTACCTGCCAAGAATCCTTTCTTCATTATGGTCCTCAGCTCATGACTGGCTCTCCATGAAGTAAATGTGCTTGTGCTCATGAAAGTGTTATTTCCTGCTGACTTTATGGGGCCATAATGCATCCTTCATCTCTTCTCCAAAATTAAACTAAGACTGATTTCCAAGCGTTTAGCATACATGCTCTATTCTGACTTGCTTTATCCAAGAACTCCCTTCCTCCACTCTCACCTTTGTCTTCTCCCTCTCCCTCTTTCATTCACTCCTTCTTCCCTTGTATAATGTATTCCTCATCTCTGTCTTGTTTCACAGAGCTATAGATGCAAGCTGTGTTTTTCTCCAAACTGTGAAGCAGAAGTAAATTTAACTGCAACATCTAATTCAGGAATAGACCTTGGATGCTGATGTCAGTAAGATGGCAGAGTGACAACACACAGACAACCTGCCTGCACGGAGACACACACTTAGTGATAAATAGGCCAACTCATCTTACGAGAACTCTGGAAATGAAGCCGGGGACTTTGTACCCCAGATACGTAGAAAACTAATTTCATCACAGCTGGCAGGTAATTTCATGACACTCACCCATCACTGTCCCTTATCCTGGCCTACAGTTGAGCCAGGGGAGGAAAATGAGCTCCCAGACTCAACATCATACAGGGGAAGAAAGGAAGTGAGTAGCAGGTTTCCAACATGCCCTCTTACTGTGGGGCCTTGCATAAAACTATCTTCTCTGTTTTCGGGAAAATAAGAGTGGACTAAAAAATAACAGCCTTAATAACTAGATACCAGAAATGCCAGCCTCAGTCACCTGACCTTCCCTGCCTCACAGAGCAGCCCCCAGCAAGGGAACAGTGAGGCACAGGAAGGCCGCAGAACCCAGGCCTTCTCTGCAGCAGGGACCAGTGGCTGTCAGGGGCAAGGTGTTCTCCCTCACCTGCCTCACAGCTCCAGCAGGACTGGACTCCTGTAGGTGCCTGAGGACCTCTCAGAAGGAAGCAGCTGGACCATGAGCAGCTGCTTCAGACCAAGCATGGTGTAGCAGTGGACCTTAGTCCATCTCAGCTGGGCAAAGGGAGGAGCGACCCAGGGCACATCAATATCAGGGACCTGGCCAAGATTTCTGATCTCCCAAAGGCGTGCACAGCAAAAGCTTAAATAAATGAGGCAAGTGGTATGATTTTAGGGCTCCAGGAGGGTTGAAACCCTCTAGCAGAGTTCAAGATCCTGGGGGCTGAGACAAAGAGCTTCTCTGGGCAGCCCATGTTTATTAGATTTTCAAACAAAGAGAGGGGACACTGAGGAAAGTGTGGGGACTGAGCAGGACTTGGGAGTCACTTCAAGGACTTCTCCAAGTGGTATATTATGCCAGTTTAGGAGAACTGTCCTATCTCCACGATGACAGTTATGGTGGGAATGAGACAGCACGAGGGAGATGCCTGCAGCTCCCGTCTCTATCTACTTAATCGGGGTTGGAGCCAGGCGTCCTCAGCCGTGGCCTTACCTCGCCCTTTGCGACATCTCTGGTATCACAGGGAACCACAGACCTGAGCCAGGACAGTGACTCAAAGAGGTTCACTTACTATGAATCTGCTGCCCATCTCCAAGTAAGGGGCCCACGCCTGGGTCAGACTCACAGACAAACACAGAAAGCCAATGAGTTAATTCTAAACCCTGCTCAGAGCCGCTTCTAGTGGTCTCCATCACATCAGGAAATCCGAGCCTCGGAAGGACTCTCTGTCTCCTCACGAGCGAGCGCGGTGCCAGCTGCGCGGTGCAGAAGGCTCAGGCCCAGGAACCGAAGAGGCGGCAGCTGCCCTGGAGCCCACAGAGCACCGGACTGGGACGGCAGGCGCAGCGAACCCACATCCTGAAGGGGAAGAAGGAGAAGGAAACCGCTGTGGGAGAGCAGCGCAGGAACCCGGAGAAAACACAGCCGTGGAGAAGGCCTGAGAGGCCCCAGCCTCTCCAGCCAATCAAAATTTGAAGCTGAATAATATAGCAACTGAATTTAAAAATTCATTAGAGTACGGCACAGGAGCTTGATCAGGCAGAAGTCAGAATCCATGAAATCAAGACGGTTATTTGAAATTACTCCCTCAGAGGAAAAAGTATAAAGAATAAGGAAGAGTGAGGAAAGACTGAAATTTATAGGAAAATGTCAAGTGGATGCATTGTGCAGGTTCCAGGAAAAAGAGGGAAAGAGTTAGAAAGAACATGAAAAAGAGCAAGTTAGGCGTTTCTGGATTGGGGGAAGAAGGTGTGCGTTCAAAGTATTAGAAGCTGGGTGAACGCTGAGGGGAGCGCGCTGGGTCACAGTACCACCGGAGTTTCAAACGTGAATTGCAAAGAGAGTTCTGCAAACAGCAAGGAAAACACAAACCCCTCGCATGCCTGGGATGCCCTCTGTGACTGGGATCATTCATGAATGTTTTTGGGGAAAAGATTCCACTACCAAAAATAATACAGCTAGTAAAGTTGTGCTCAAAAGTGAAGTACAAAGTAAAGATTTTCTGAGATAAACAGAAGCTGAGAGAAGATCTTGGACACAAATCTTCAATTTTAATAAGTGATTCCAAAAAGATTCACAAAGCTGTCATAATCTACATGCTCACTGCCAGTAAATTTTTCTCAACTTTTCTCATTCTTCGGAAGACATTCTGAAAGGCTAATACATACAATTCAAAAAGGTAAAAGAAAATATCTACTAATGTGAAACAATGTAAGCAGCAAGATAATCTTTGCCAAGAAAAGAAATGCATGGCCAGGGAGAATAATGTAATAATAATCCCATATAAGATTCCTAGTTAATGTATTTAAGAAAAAAATATGAATTCCAAAAGGAAAATTGAAATTTAAGGAAGAATGCTGTGAAAAAAACAAAGTCAACATTTCAATAAGAATAAATACCCAGAAATGGTAAAGTATCAATATTATCTATTTATAACTGCAAAAAAGAAAGACAACAGAAATACAGTAAAATATTTCAAGTAGAGACACTAGGAACCAAAGCAGTCTCGCTATTCTGCAGTTGGCTAGATTCCTGATTGATGTTACATATGGTTCACATAAATACTCCTCTTAAAATTTCCAGAGTGATTCTAAAATTATAAAAAGGTTATTATTAACTTAAATGAAATAAAAACGCAATAAAGAAAAATTTATACTGAACTGGCAAAAAACTATGAATAGAGAAATAAGAAAAATAGAATTAACAAAATATGATTGTAGAATTTATTGTAATAATATTATAAACTATGGTGAATAAAAATGAATCGAACTCTCAAGGAAAATAGAAGATAAAGTTAAAACTTAATATGAATACAAAATAGCTGGAAATAAAAAGGTATCAAATTATAAAGAAATTATGAACAAAAATGCAAATGTGAGTACAGCAACATTACAAAAGATAAACAGTGTCATAAACCATTAATAAAGAAGTCATTATATGCTTTAGAAAACTTTAATCACCTGTATCTAAAATGTCTTATATACCATGCAAGCAATAAAATCATTTCAAAGTGGATAAATCAAACTTAAAGTCAGATGTGGCAAACTGACAAATTCAGAAACCATAGACGTTTAATTTTAAGACATTTCTATCAGTAATAGGTACAAAAACCACAGATATGCCCAGTACATCCGGGCAAATTAGAGTTAAATTCAGAATTCACAAGTTTAACAGAATCTTGATACTGCTTGAACATTGAAAGTGTACCAATAATTTAAATCAAAAATTCAGGGCAGGAGATTTAGCTCAGTGGCCTACGCACCTGCCTCCTGGTAAGCACAAGGTTGCGAGTTCTAGCCCCGGTGCTGAAAACAAAACAAAACAAAACAGGAGGTTAAGTCAAAAATTCAATGTATGTGAGAGGTATAATTGTAGTGCCAGAAAGTAAGGCGGAGCTCCCAGGCCAAAAGTACGGGGCATATCAAAGATCCACAGGACTGACCTGGGTTTTCAAGGATCAAAGTCAGAGCAAGTTGAGTGCGAAATAGTACAGATTTGGAATGGAACCCAAAGTGTAAAACATCATAGTGATTTAAGTTTGAAATAGGTGAAAGGGAAGACAAACAAACGTTTTTACAGAGAAATTCCAAGAAGATGTGAAAATAATCTCTTACAAGAAAGGGCAGTTAGCTCCACATCATTCCTCAAAGGTGAGCTACATTTAGTGTTTGAATTCTAAGAATAGATTAGAGAAGAAAAAAAGGCTAGAAACACAGAAGTGCGGCCAACATTCTCTTTAGTGTTTTTTTCTCTTTTTTTTATTGCCATTGCTTTTGTTTTTTTAGATTTCTGCCACTTTAATTGTGTTGTATAAAGTGCCAACAAGGCTGGGCGTGGTGGTGCACCCCTGAGACCCTGGCATGCTGGGAGGCTGAGGTCAACACTCTCTTACCAAAGCAGCAGGCGCACCCTAATGAGAGACAGGGGAGACTTCCCCTTTGGGGTGATGTATTCACGGAAGCAGGTCACCACCACGGTGTGCTTTGTGAAAATGTCTGCATCTCAGGCAGATGATGAGAAAACCAGCAGACAAACTCACAATGAAGGACTTTCGCAAGACACCTGACCTGTCCCCTTAAGCAATACTAAGGACTGGAAAGATAGGAGCTTTTTAATAACACAAGAATTCAATAAAATTAGAACTTTTCCAAATCTGAATTAACTCTTAAGCTTAGTTAACCATAATGTATGAATGTTAGACTGCGGCTAATGTGGCATGACTATCATTGTGAATTTACCTTTTCTGGGGGCTGTTCTATGAGTCTGGCCTTGAAATTTGAAGTTCATTATGTGCACAGTCTTTTAATATTGCTCTTCCAGCCCCTGCCTCCCAGACTCGGAGGGCAAAGAGCAGTTCCTAACATGTTCACTAAGTACCTTGGGAATAGGTCATTATGTTAATAAATCTTTCACTACCAAAATGTGTGTGTTGAAGTACATTTACATCCAGTAAATTCAACAGCTAGCGATTCGTTAACATTAAGTCTGCTTTGGGATGGTTTTACACTATTTCACTATCCATCCTAAGTGCAAGGTTGAACCAAGTACCAGCTCCTGGATGTAGAATTCTAGAAATTGCATGCTATCAATGTGGAACCATGAGCTGTCTGAAAATTCTTGCTTAATAAAACGCTTTGTAAATTAAATCTGACTGGAGTGTTTGTGGTATTTCAATTGCTGGTCTGGAATAGTGCCCTAGCTGTTATTTCCCCCATGACAACAGCAACTGTGGCCCTGGTCCACGCTCCCCAGGGAGGCACGCTGTGACCACAGCATAGTGACCAGGCCTGCCTCAGATGCCTGTTACCAGGAGAGAGCTCAGCTGGGCTATGCCACAGCTCCCCAGGAATGCCCCCGTAGAGGCTTTCACGGGGCGCAGTGAACTCCTGCCGATTCCTGAATCTGTCCTTCCTGCATCAGCCATAGCTCCTCATGGGACAAAGCCTGGAATTCAGCAGCAAGGGCAGAGTGATGTGGGACCCACACTCATGCCAACTCGCTCTTCTAGAGACATGAACAAATGAATTACAATCGAGTGAAATCCTCAAAGACAATGTATACTTCAATAATGCTGTGTTCAAGCAGCACTGATGAAAAATCTTTTAAAAGTAGTTCATTTTATTAAATAGAACTTACAGTTTTATAGTTAGAAGGAGAATAAGGATTTGGGAATCAAATAATTTAGGAAAAAGAAATTGTAAAACTCTACTGCACATTGGAGGAATTTTCATATTCAAAATAATCATATTTGACTAGGCATGAAGAAAAGATCTTCCATTTCATAATGTTGTTGACAAACTCTGAAACAAATGCAGAAGCATTTTGCTTCAAAAATTATTACCTCATATTACATATCTAGTGCAAAGTTAAAATTCTGACATTGCTGAATTTCTAACTGTGGATTTGAGAAGAAAAATCTAATACCGTACGTCTATTTTCAGCATAGTACGTTAAGACACAAAAGATCCCACTTTACTATTAATAACAGGTGAAAGAAAATTATACCTGTACTGTGACATGTCTCAGACTGGACAGGCCTGAAAATAGATGACTACTGAATAAGATGTATATGATTTCCATTTATTTGTAGGAAAATTGTTAAATATTTAGATTGTAATTGTTCATCATACAGATGGAATGGACAACCAAGTATTAGCATGTGATTTCCTGCCCTACAAAATATCTATTAAATGATAATTTAATATTTTCTGTGGCATTCTTTGTCCAAATTCAGTAATGTATCTGGATACAAAGTCAACACTCATACATCAGTCGCATTCCTGTACACAATAACATTCTTGCACACTTTTCTCCTTCCCAGAGCTCATTTATACCTTTGCATTGTAGTGCAAATGTGAAAAATAGATTATAAAACTTTTTTTTCAGTTATACATCTAAACAATTACAATTTCATGATGACTTTTAGTAAGAAAAAGTAATCAACCATACAGTGAGTGTGGGGTGCATGCCTTGTGATCCCAGAACTGGGGTGGCTGAGGCAGAGGGATCACCACGAGTTGAAGCTCAGTCTCATAAGTCTACTTGGTCTCAAAACAAAGTCAATTACATAGATTACTAGTAAACAAAAGGGACTTAAAAAGCAGGTGGGGACACGCAATATTTTCTTTCTCCATTTTATTCCTCTATGAATTATTTAAATGGAGATATTTTCAGAAAAATTACATAAGGACTGTTTTTTATATTATATATCAGAATAATAAAATAGAATTCAACATTGGGGGAATAGAAGTCATTTTCATTTAAAAAAGTTCTTGGCAACCTAAGAAATATAGTGACTACAAACTTGCTATACTGTTTATATATATTTTGAGGGCTTTAAGTTCTCTTTAGATTCTGCAAAAAAATATACCTTTACTCTTACTGTGCATAAAATTTTGCATTTAATTATATAATGTTACAAAATGAATCTCAGTGAAACTTAAATAATTTAAATACTATGATGCAATTAAAATTAGCAAAAAGAAATACAAGAAGATAAAAGTACTCAACTGTCATTATTTGCAGATGACATGATACATTGAAGTCACCAAAACTGCACCAAAAGACTTCTAGAATTAATTACCAAGTTCAGTAGTGTAGCTGGATACATAGTCAACACTCAAAAATCAATAGCATTCCTGTACACAAACAACAAACTGAGAGAGAAATTATGTAAACCACATCCTTCACAATACCATTCAAAAATATGAAATGCTTATAAATCAATCTGACAAAGGAAATAAAAGATCTATACACTGAAAATTATAGTACTCTGGAAAAAAGAGACCACAGAGGATCTCTGAAAATAGAAAGCTATCCCTTGCCCATGGATAGGAAGAACCAACATTGTGAAAAAGGCCATACTTCCTACACACAGAAGATGTCCCTGAAGAGCAGACTTTTCCTAGAGATGCCTTGATACTAGTGATATTGCTACCTACCACAAGGGTCATCACAGAAAAGAAAACAAAAATTTTTTGAAATAGAAAATGTCAAGATGGAGCAAAATGCAATCACAGACCTCCAGCTTACCCAGACAAGTCCAGGAAACATCAATATAGAATAAATTAGAAGTCAAACACCTGAAATATCTTAAACGATAGCAACTAAAGCAAAGAAACAACTTCATGAGACTGCAGAGGAAATCAGATCAGAAATAATCTCACATGTTAAAAAAAGAAATGACAACAAAAATAATGATAGGTTTGCTGAGCATTTCTAAAGAAGGCACAGATAAAAAAATAGAGGAGCATAGGAAAATGATGGAAACCTTCAATGAACAATATAGGTAAGAATTAGAGTGCATGAAACAGATTCAAATGATATTCAGGAAATTAAAAATTCCATTGAAAGTTGGCAAAACCACTTGAACAAAACTGAAGATAGACTTTCAGGCCTTGAAGACAGGATTGCAGCTAGCTATCACAAAAGGAATTGTCTTAAAAATAACAAGAAATCAGGAAGTAATTCAACAGCTGCAACATGATGCAATGAAAAACTACAATATTGAGAGATGTCAGTGAAAAAGCTGGAGTCCACACAAATGGCATAAAAAGTCTATTTGCAGAAGTAATAGCAGAAAATTTCCCAAGCATGGGAAAAGAATCTGACATGCAGATCAGTGAAGCATAAAAAACTCCAACTAGCCATAACCAAAATAAATCTACACCCAGACATGTAATAGTCAAGGTCCCAGAGTAAACTGAAATAGATGGTCTCTACCTCAATCTGATAAAAGTCATCTATGACAATCCAACAGCCAACTATCACCACTTCTATTCAATATAGTTCTGGAATCAATAGCCAGAGCAATTAGACAAGAGACAGAAATAAAAGGAATAAGGATAGGAAAGGAAGAAGTGAATTTATCATTATTCACAGAGGACATGATAGTCTACTTACAAGACCCCAAAAACTCCACCAAAAGACTTCTAGATTTAATCAGCAAATTCAGTAGCACAGCTGAATACAAAGGCAACACTAAAAAATCAATAGCATTGCTATACACAAACAACAAATTCCCTGAGACAGAATTTAAGAAAGTCACACCTTTTACAATAACATTGAAAAAAAATGAAATACCTAGGAATAAATCTAACAAAGGACATAAAAGATCTATATGTTGAAAATTACAGTACTCTGAAAAAAAGAAGTCAAAGAGGATGTCAGAAAATGGAAATATATCCCTTGCTCTATGGTTGGAAGAGCCAACATTGTGAAAATGGT
>RJWT010036638.1:0-13220 GCA_004365215.1 Cuniculus paca | reverse complement strand
AGAACTATGTTCAACCAATAAGATTAATGGTTCAGGTAAAATCGACCAAATCAGGGATGAATAGGGAAGTGTGTCACGTAGTAAGTGAGCATTTTTAAGGATCAGTGACTCTTCCTATAGGGGATTGGGATGGTCAAGGTAATCCATACCTATTTAGAATGTCAACCCCTGATGTTTCTACTTAGGGTGTGGTTATATTTGTTTTGCTTTGTTTTGAGATCTGACTTACAGTGGGAGATGCCTGTCTCCTTCAAGGTCACAAGACATCTGGTCCTCTGTTTCCACTTTCTCGAGGGCCTGACCCTGACTACCTATAATATTTCTAACTAAGCTGCCTGTAACATTACCCCCTCTGAAGACATATCCCAAACTGCCATGAGGGAGAATTGGGCAATGACTGATCTGGCTTCTTCAGGCTGAAAGGAGTCATAGTTGTTGATTTGCAGTCAGAGATATTCTACAGAGGGTCTGTCTAAAGGCCCTCAATAGACACCAAACAGTTTCCTTTTGGAAGGGTGTACAGTTCTAAGACTGGAGGAGAGAAAGCCAAAGAAACAATTCAGTAAGCATGGCCCAAATAATAGAATCAACAGAATTATTATGAGTATAGTTAAAAAGATTTCCACCAAGAGGAGCTAGTAATTGCTTCCCATAAGGAGGAAAAAGATAGCATCCAGGGAATATTAGAATCTGACATGTCATTAATTTTTAGCGGATGGATCAGGAATGTACACACAGCATTCAGTTTTTATAATTGTATAAGTACCTCTTGTGCTGTTGGAGGGTCTAATATTATCTGAAGTTTGGAGGATTACCTGTCTCTTTAATTTTATGTTTTTATTTAAGAGAGAGACCAGCTGCGGTGTTAGTAATCCTCTCTTAACTTGAGGCCTTAAAGGATATTGCCCTTGATGAGGAAAAATAGTGGAATATCTGAGATGTATCTGTACTGGAGCAGCTCTTATTGCCCTATCTGTTTTATCTTTAGTTGCACATACTTCAGGATTTATTTGTGTCTCCATGAGGGGAAGACAGTGTACTTGACAAGAGTACGTATATATTATAGTATTTAAACGTGATAAAATATCTCATCTTAAGAGGGGAACTGGACTTTCAGGCATAATCAAAGATGAATGTGTAAAAAAAAACCATAACAGTTACAGCCCAAGGGTTGTGAAAAGTAGTGAACTACCTTCTCTTCAGTGACTCCTCTCACTGCAGTATGGTGACTAGAAGGAAGGCCAGGATTAAAAAGAAGGACTGAGAGACTTGCACCAGTGTCCAGCAATAGGCTGGTTTCTTTTCCCTCTATAGTCATGATTATCCAAGGCTCCTCCATGGAGATGACAGTCCAGCCAGAGGGAGAGGGCAGAGAGTGTCCTGGGGCCCATCAGTTCTGCTGGGCCAACAGATAAGATGGGTCTGAACTCTGGGGCCTTGGACTCAGAGGGTAGTCTGCCCTCCAGTGGTCACCTTTGCAATCAGGGCATGGCTTAGAGGGCTTCTTATGGCAGTCACTCTTAAGGTGTCCTGGCTTGTGGCAGTGATAGCAGGTAGGTGTCATCGTGGAACTCTTTTTAGAGCCCCAGGAGTTAGACTTAAGGTCTATTCCTCTTAATGCTGGAATAAACGCAGCCACTCTCTCTCCATCTCTTTTCGTTCTCCCTTTGTCTTCCTCCTCATCATGGTTATAAAATACTGAGGAGGCAATTTTTAACATAGTATCAAGTGAACTATCTGGATAAAAAGCCATCTTTTGTAACTTTTTTCTAATATCTGAAGCTGACTGGGTAATAAATTTATCTTTAAGAACAATTTGTCCCTCTATTGAATCAGGTTCTAGGGATGTGCATTTTATCAAAGCCTCCCATAAATGATCTAAGAAGGCAGAGGGGAGTTCCTCTTTCCCTTGTTGAATAACTGATACCTTAAAATAATTAAATGGTTTAGTTCTTATTCTTCTTAGACCTTCAAGAACACATGTTTGGAAGTGTTTCCAATCCAATAACCCACGTAGTTGTTAGACAAGTAGGGGTCCTGGGTGCAGACTGCCTGGAAACCAGTGGGAATTGGTAGTTCTGGCTGTCTATCTTCTGGCTTTCTAAAATTAATGATATTCATCTCCAAATGCAATCACAGCTTGTAATCCTGCTTGTCTCTTATTAGAAGACAATGTCTGATTTAAGAGTAACATTACATCTTTCCAATCTAACTCATAAGTCTGAGTAAGTCCTCTAAGGACCTCAATGTACTTGTCGGGATCATCTGAAAATTTTCCAAGGTCTAATTTGATCTGTTTTAAGTCCTTGAGAGAAAAAGGCACATGAATTCTGGAAGTCCCAGACTGTCCATGTACTTCCTGTAAAGGATATTGTCTTTTAGGAGCTTGCATAAACTCAGCTAAGGGTGGGTATATCCTTGTAGGGGCCTGGATTACAGTTGGTCTAGAAGCCTCATCCTTAAGACTGGAAGGGCAAGTAGGGGAAACCTTAGGTTCAGTAATGGTGGGTGTAGTTTCGGTTAAGGCTATCTTGTCCTCAGCTTCCAAAGGTTTGGGAGGAGCAATTTCAGGCTCCAGTATAGTAAATGCCTTAAGGGCTGGAGGTGCTGAGTCTTCCTGTGGCTCACACTTATATTTAGAGTATAAATAAGGAATATTTCTCAATGCAAAAAATCTGAGCATAAGACAATTCTGACCATTTTCCCTCTTTTTTACAGTATACCTCTCGTTGTAAAAGAACATCATAATGAATACTTCCCTCTGTATTCCACTTGGCTCTTGGGGATAAGTAGGCCATACACATATGCAGAGAAATATCAATTGGCTCTTTTTCAACATGGAAGGGTGGAACATCTCTTAGTGTTTAAGAATGCATTTCAAAGGAGTAAGGGGCTTTGACACTGAGTTACCCATGTCTGTAAGGTAAAAAGCAACCTGTAAGGTTATGAAACGCTTTTTGTACCAGGACTTGAACTCAGGAACTTTCACCGAGCTGTCCTTTAACCCTGTAGTGCAAGAATTGAGCTATCAAACTACACAAATACAGGAGATAAAAGGTGTCCCTTGTTATTCCTATTCAATAATACCCTCAAGGCATCCCTTGGGTTGACCCAGCTCCAGCGCAGGTGGATGCCATTGGAATATTGAAGATAAATTCAGCCAGGCTATCCACACTCAAACTGGCATGCAATTTTATCTTCCCTGATAGCTCTTAAACTTTGTTTCCATGTGATGTTTATTTTAAAAAGGATGCATAATGAACTACTGCTTTTGTTTATTGGAAGAGGGCATATGCAAAAAGGTGAGTTGGAAGTAATTAGAGTGCTCCACAAGTTGTAAAGGAGCTCACCTCTAGTGATAGATTGAACAATTGACTGGAGGAGTTTTGCCCTGTGCACTAGGGCAAAGAAGTCTCCAGACACTTGTGTCCTCCATCTAATTACCTCGGTAGCCTTACCTAACAGCAGGACAAGGCTAAACTTTATGTAAATTTCTATATCTCTGAAGCTCACAGGTTCAACTTTTTATCATACAGCAATCACATTTTATAAGTTAGTAAAAGTACTACACAGAAAAGTTTGATTGTTCTTAATTAACATATGTAAGGCACAAATATAAATCATTCCCCTACTTGCTGTTGTGAAATGTAAACAACTGTTGCAAACAGCCTCAGCTTAATCTCTGAAGGGATGGGTAGTCTAATTTAAAAATCCACTGAAAAGTTTAGGGATTATTCCTAGTCTACTAGCAGAGAATTAAGTATGATAGATAAGTGGAGATTTTCTGTGGTCATGAGCCAATGTCTACTGAAGAAACTTTTGAGGGACCATAGAGTCACCCTGGCCAGGATTCTCAGCAGTTCTCAGTTTCTGTTGACCCAGATGACCAAAGGTTGGTCTTCAGAAAGGAATCCAGCTGTCTGTCTGGTCAACATTCCATTGATTCCATTGGCCACAGCTTCAATGGGTATTCACCAAACAGGTGCTGGGGAAACCTGTCCTCTGCTTTGAAGGGTGGCAGCTGCTCTAAGAGCAATTAAGTAGCTGGCAGCATGACCACCATTTGTCAAAGTTCTATAAGGGATAGTTAAAAGCCTGAGCAAGATCATTACCTAGTGCTCTATAAATTTATAATAGTTTTAAAGTCCACAACTTGGAAAATTGGAGAACCTCCTTAATCTAAATGTGTTTAGGTCCCATATGTGTGCTGCCCTTGGAAATAGCTCCTTCTGGAGGTTCTTTCCACTGTGTCTCACGTCAATCTCCAGAAGAAACTGTGCCAAGAACACTAAACTGGGACGTGGCTTTTATGTGTTTTTGCCTGGATGGGCAAAACTGTGATGTCTCATCTGACCCAGAGACGAGTATGTGTCCCTCACCTAGGATGACTTCCCTGTCTTTGGCATTAGCAAACACTCATTTTCTATGGGTTTGACTTAGGAGGAAAAGGTAGGAACAGTCTAGAGTCCTTCCTGACTTTACATGCCTCTTTAAGGAAAGTACAAAGTGACGGAAATGATTGGAAGTAAAGCCAAAGAATAGAAATTGAAGCAGAACAGGCTTGACATTTCTTCTACAGTGTAGAGGAGGATCAGAACCAGTCTTGTCTCAGTGAAACCTTGCCTCCAAATCTTAGAGACTGGCCACCAGCCTAATGCCATTTAAATGATGGAAGGAGTCCCGGTTTTATTGTAGGCATGTATATTTTCTAAGTCTGGGCTAGATTTCATTTAAGAACTACTCTATTAGGGGGACACTCTAGCATTACTGTCTAAATATTGTCAAGCAAAGACTACCAGTAAATTTAGCCACTAATTTAAATGTAACATGTGCTAGAAAAAAATAATGAAAATGTTCCATTAAAGAAATATCATAACCTTCACATGTTTTAACTTAGGTTTATCACTATTTTAAGAAAACTATATAAAAGACAAGGCAATTGAAAACATTGGCAAAAACAGAAGACAAGGAATTATTACAATTAATTATAAGCAACTGGCAGAGGCAAAGCAAAATTTGAAGCATAAAAATGTGTTACCTAAAGGAGTCCCAGTCCAGAGTCTATGAAGCAAAAGCCAACTCTTACCTCCATCCAACGATCTTGGAAGGAGGAAGATCTCTTGGAAGGAAGACCTCCAAATGATATAGGGGAATGAAACTCCCAACCTACTAGATGTTTGGCATGAGTTTGTATTCTCTAAAAATGAAGAATGAATTTTAGGAACAATGGAGGTTATGAGCAGGATATATTTATTGAGAGAAAGAAGGCTTCTGTCCAAGAGAGACACAGAAGGGGTCCCCAGTGGGTGGCCCTTTTCGCATATTTATTTGCCATTTGTATTACTTCAACTGAGAAGTGTGTATTCATCTAAGATGCTCACTTCTGGATTGGGTCTTTGAATTTCAGTGGCCTGATTTTTAAAAAATTCTTTATTTGTTCTAGATAGAAGTACTTTGTCTGAGGGACAGTTGACTAAGATTTTTTTCCTGATTAGTGGGCTTTCTTTTCACTCTGTTGGATATTTCTTTTGACATGCAAAAACTTTTTAATAAGATGAGATCCCAGTTGATTCTAGAAAGTATTTGGAGTGTAGTTTGATTTTTGTTCATGAATTATCTGCCTACCCCTATGTCTTCAAGATTTCTACCTTCTATTTCTTTCAGCTGTTTTAGTTTCTGTTGCAATATTTAGATCTTTGATCCATTTTGACTTTATTTTAGTGCATTGTGATAGACATGGGTATAGTTTTAGTTTTCATTATATGGAAAGCCAGTTTTTCTACTACTACTTATTATAGAGGCTACTTTTCTTTCAGTGAAAATATTTGGCCCCTTTCTCAAAGATAAGGTGTCTGCGAGTGTTTGTAGTGGTTCTAACTTCCAGTCTATTCCACTGAGGTCTGTTTTCATTCCAGTACCATGCCGATTTTATCCTAGTAGTGCTGTAGTATGTTGATTTTATCATAGTGGCTGTATAGTATAACTTCAAGTCAGAGATTGTGATGCCTCCTGCCTTGTCTTTGTTGCTCAGAATTGCCTTCACTATTCTAGGTCTCTTCTGGTTCCAGATGAATTTTAGAAGTGATTTCTCAAGACCTGTGTGGTATGCTAACAGTATTTTGATTGGAATTGCATTAAATGTGTATAACAATTTTAGGAGAATGGCCATTTCCACAATGCTTTTCCTTCCTATTCGTGAATAAGGAATGTCTTTCCATTTTCTGAGATCCTTTTCAATTTCTTTTTTCAGAGTATTGTAACTTTCAATGAATTGATCTTTTTCTTTCTTTGTTAGATTGACTCATAAGTATTTAGTTTTTTTGGATACTATTGCAAAGGGTGTCATTTCTATTATTTGTCTCTCAGTGAGTTTGCTGTTTGTGCACAGGAATGCTTTGTATCCAGCTACAGTACTGAATTTGGTTTTTACATCTAGAAGTCTTTCAGAGGAGTTTTGGTGATCTTCTATGTAGAGTATCATGTCATCTGCAAATAGTGATAATTTAACTTCCCCTTTTCTATCATTATTCCTTTTATTTCTTTCTATTGTCTAATTGCTCTGACTAATGTTTCCAGCACTATTCTGAACAGGAGTGGTGATAGTGGACATCCTTATCTTGTTCCTGATTTTAGAGTAAAAGCTTTCAGTGTATGAACATTTAATATGATGCTGGCTGTTGGTTTGTCATAGATGGCTTTTATGAGATGGAGGTAAAGACCATCTACTATGATTTTCTGAAGAGTTCTTAACATGAATGAGTGTTGGACTTTATCAAAAGCTTTTTCTGCATCTATTGAGATCATGTGATTTTCATCCTTAGCTCTATTGATATGGCGTATTACATTTATTGATTTGCATATGGTGAACCATCCCTGCATTACTGTGATGAATCCTGCTTGGTTGTGGTGTACAATTTTCTTCATGACTTGTTGCATTGTGTTTGCCAGTAATTTTTTTGAGGATTTTTGCATCTATGTTCATCAGGGAGATTGCCCTGTAATTCTCTTTTTTGGCTAGGTCTTTCTCTGGTTTTGGTAAGGGTAATACTTGCTTCCAGGAATGAATTAGGGAGACTTGCTTCCCTTTGAATTTCATTGAAGTGTTTGAGGAGTGTTGGCATTAATTCTTCCTTGAATTTCTTGTAGAATTCAGGTTTGAATCCATCAGGAAGTGGGCTTTTCTTTGTTGGTAAGGTTCTAATTACCTTTACAACTTCAGTAATTGAAATTGGGTTATTCAGCAGTTTTACATCTTCTTGATTCAATTTTGGTAATTCATATCTTTCTAGGAATCTGTTCATTTTTTTTTGTTTTTGAGGCTTTTTGGGGGGTACTGGGGATCAAACTCATGACCTTGTGCTTGCCAGGAAAGTGCTTATGTCATTGACCTAAATCCCCTGCCCAGTCCATTTCTGCAGTGTTACAAAACCTATGAGATTAAAGATTTTTGAACTAGGTATTAATGATCTGTATTTCCACAGGTCTGTAATGATTTCACCACTTTCTTTCCTTATTGCATGAATTTGGGTTTATTCTTTTTTTTTTAGTAAGGGTTGATAGGGGCTTATCAATTTCATTTGCTGTTTCAAAGAAACAACTCTTTGCTTCCTTAATTCTTTGTATTGTTTTCTTAGTCTATTGCTTTAATTTCTTCTCTGATCTTTATAATTTTTTCCCTTCTTTGGTGTTTGGGCTTGACTATTTTTTCTTTTCCTAATGTTTAAGGTGTAGAATCAGGTTATTTGTGTTCATTCTGTTTCCTGATGTGGAAATTCACCAAAATAAATTTCCCTCTGAGGACTGCTTTCAGTGTATCCCACAGTCCCAGTAAGTTGCATTTGTATTTTCATTTGCTTGTAGGTATTGCTTAATTTCTTCTTTAATTTCCTCAGTGACCCATTGACTGTTCAGGAGTGTATTGTTCATTTTCCATGTGTTTATGGAGTTTTTAAAGTTTCTTTTGTCATTAATTTGCAGTTTCATAGCACTATCATCACATAATATGTATTGGATAATTTCATTTCTTGCATTTACTTAAGCATGTTCTATGGGCTAGATTATGATCTATTTTCGAGAATATCCCATGTGAAGCTTAAAAATGTATATTCTGATGTTATTGGGAGGAATACTCTGTACATGTCTACCATGTCCATTTGTTCACAAGTTTGATTCAGTTCTGTTATTTCTTTGCTGATTTTCTGTCTCATTGATCTGTCTCTTTGTTTTAATGGAGCGTTAAGGTCTCCCATTATAACTGTGTTATTGCTTATTTGGTTTTTCATTTCTATTAATATTTGTTTTATGTAGCTGGGTGCTCCAATATATGGTGCATATATATTTAAGATTGTTATTTCTTCCTCTTAGAGTTTTCCCATTATCGGTATGTAGTGACCTTCTTTATCTCTTTTGATTATTCTTGGTTTGATGTTCACATTGTCTGAAAACAGAATAGTTATTCCTGCTTTTTTAGGGGAGTTCTTGTTGCATGTTTTCCATCCTGTGACTCTCAGTCTATGAATTTCCTTTTGGTTTAGATGGGTTTCTTGTATATGGCATATGGTTGGATGTTGTTTCTTGATGCATTCTGCTGGTCTGTTTCTTTTAAATGGTGAATTGAAGTCATTTGCACTAATGGTTATAACTGATATATATTGGCTTATTTTTGTCATGTTACCTTTCTTCTGTTGTTTCCTTACCTTTTCCCTCTACTTAATTGTTTGTCTTGCTTGGTGGTGTTTTTCTGTTGGTGTACTTGATGGTGTTATAATTTTTATGTCTCTTTAGAATATCTTTCAGTATTCTTTGCAGGGTTGGTTTGGTGTTCACGAAGTTATTCAGCTTCTCTTTGTCATGGAAATATCTTATTTCTCCATTGATCTTGAAAGATAGTTTTGTAGGGTAAATCACTGTGGTTGGGAAGTCATTTTTCTTTATGATGTAATATACTTCACTCTATGCTTTTCTTGACTTCATTGTTTGTGTTGGGAAGTCTGCTGTGATTCTGATGGGTTTTCCTTTGTAGGTGATTTGTTTCCTTTATCTAAATGCTTTTAATATTCTGTTCTTATGTTGAATTTCTGGGATGTTGATTATTGTTTTTCTGGGTGGAGATTCATTTTGGTAATGGCTAATTGGAGTGCTATACGCTTGACCTATCTGCATGTCGGTTTGCTTTCCCATTTTTGGAAATTTTGTGCTACTACTTCTGTTAATAGTCTTTTTATGGCATTTGTGTTGTCCCCTCCTTTTTTGTTTACACCTATCATCTAATATTGTTTTTATTTGTATCATCTTGCAAGTGTTGAATTGTTATTTCCTGATTCCTTGTTACTTTTAAAAGATGTTTCCTTTCAACATCAGGGATTGACATTCCAAATAGATATGGATCACCTTGACCATCTCAATCTCCTATGGGAAGAGTCACTGATCCTTAAGAATGCTTGCTTGCCACATGACTCACTTCCTATTCATCCCTGATTTGTTCAATTTTACCTGAACAATTAATTTTATTGGTTGAACATATTTCTGTCCCACCTCATGCCTGTTTGCCTTGTGAATTCCCAGGTTTTCCCCATCTTGAACCCACCTCACCTCGTGGTTTTACTCTATAAAAGTCCCTAGAAAAGCCAGAGTGTTTGGTAACCCACTCAGGACTCCTTGTGTCTCTCTCTCACACAGAAGCTTGCTTTCTCTCAATAAATATATCCTGCTCATAAAAAAAGATGTTTCCTTTCTTGTTTACTGTCTGCAATCTTGTCTTTGAAGTTTGAAAGTCTGTCTTCATATTCATTGATGTAGCTTTTCTAGCTTTTGATCAAATTTTTGATTTCTTGGATGTCTCTTTGAATCTGTTTCATACCATCTAATTCTTTCTTGTATGGTTCATTCAAGGTTTCCATCATTTTACAGTGCTCCTCTATTTTTTAACTATGACTTCTTTAGATGTGTTCAGCATTTCTTTCATTATGTTTATCATTTCTTGTTTTACTTGTGAGATTATTTTTGATCTGAGTTACTTTACAGCTTCATGGAGTTTTTTGTTTGCATGAGTTGCTAACATTTCAGAAGTTTCAGGTGTATGGCTTATACTTTCTTCTATGTCTGTGTCTCTTAGACTTGTACGGGATGGTCTGCACGTTTGAGCTGGCCTTTTGCTCTTTCATTTTGTCATTTTCCTGTACTCCCTTGTGGCAGCCAAATACAAAATCTCAGTTGTTTTCTGAGGTGAGGATGGCTATCTTTACTTCAGGGAGTTTCCCCAGTTGAGAGGGGGTCATTAGGCAGGTATTACCAGGTCCCTAGTGGCACTGGAAGGCTTGCCACATGGGTGTAGTATGCTAGGTGGGGCTTCAGCACACCCCACTCTGCCTGACAGTGTTCCTTGTCTGCCTGAGGTTGCTGGTCAGGGCCGTAAAAGGTTCAGTGTGGTGTACCAAGGCTGAATGGCTAGGTTGAGTATGCTGTGCAGGTTCTCTGCTCATACCATGCAGCCCACTGTAGCTCCCCTTGCTGCTTGAGTTCCCTGGCAGGGGCCCATCCAGGACTTGAGCAACATACCAAAGTTCCTTAGCTATTTGGGATCTCTGGTTGAGGCCTATCTTGTGCCCCAACAATGTACGAAAGCTCCCCAGCTGTTTGGGGATGCTGGGTGAGACCCTACCTGGTTCGGTGTGAGATACTGAGGCTGCACATCTAGGTGAAGTTCACTGTGTGAACCTTTAGCTTGTGCCAGGCAACCCACTGAAGCTTCCCACTGCTTTAGGTCACTGGGAATAGCTCAGGTCAGACTCCAAGGACTTTCCAAAGATCCCTTACTGTTTAGAGACACTGAGCATGGCCCTACGAGGTTCCTTGCAATGTACCGAGGCTGCATGGCTAGGTAGAGTTTGCTGTGTTGGCCAGACAGCCCACTGAAGCTCCTCCTCTCCTTTCCAGTATTTCTTCATTATTTTGTATTTACTTTTTTATTTTAGAGAGAAAAAGAATAAAACAAAATTTCAAAACACAACAATTATTGGGTAACAATGGTATATACATTGCACATTGTTATCTTCAAATCAGTTATTCAGGGTACAAGACATCTGCATTTAATCATCTGAAAAATACTAGCACATAACTTTCTCTTCATTGAGTTCAGAGAAATCAGCAGTATAACTATCTTAACTATCTTTTATGTGTTTAGTTTCTTTCAGCCTTTCACACTAGTGAGAAAACATGATGTTTACACATGCGTGACTGATTTATTTCACTAATGAATGTGGTCAGGAGTTACATCTATTTATCTACTAAACTCTCAATTTTATCCTTCTTCATGACTGACTCATACTCCATTGTTTAAAAACACCACTTTTTTTTATCTATTCCTCAGTTGATGGACATTTAGTTTGTTTCAAAGATCTAGGTATGACAAATTGTGCCACTATAAACATGGGTGCACATGTATCACCTTCGGTATGATGTTTTTAATTCTCCTGAGAATATACCCAGAAGGGGAATAGCTGGGTCAAATGGGACTGCCAATCCTAGCTTTTAGAGGAATCTCCACTGATTTCCATAGTGGTTGCACCAGTCTGAACTCTCACCAACAGTGGAGAAGGGTTCTTTTTTTCCACAGCCCCTTCAGCATTTGTTATTGGTTGATTTCTTAGTAATAGCCATTCTTTTGGGAATGAGGTGGAATCTCAGTGTTGCTTTAATTTGCATACCTCAAATGACCAGTAATGTTAAACCTCTCCTCATGTATTTATTTGTTGTTTGTATTTCTTCATCTGAGAAGTATATATTCATCTCAGCTGCCCATTTTTGGATTGGGTCTATAAATTTGGGACGACTGATTTTTTTGAGTTCTTTATATGTTCTTAATAGTAATCCTTTGTCTGAAGAGTAACTGACAAACATTTTCTCCCACATTGTGGGTTCTGTCTTCATTCTGATGGTGGTTTCTCTTGCTGTGCAAAAGTTTTCTGAATAAGATGAAATGCAAACTGTTGATACTTTGTGACAGTTTCTGTGTAATCAGGGTTTTGTCCATAAAGTCTTTGCCTACACTTATGTCCTCAAGAGTTTTGGCTACTCTATATTCCATGGAATTTATTGTTTCTGTTTTCATATTTAGACCTTTGATCAATTCCTATTTTAGTTTAGTGCATGGTGAAGGATATGGTTTCAAATTTAATCTTTGGCGTGTGCAGAGCCAGGTTTTTCAGCACCATTTATTAAAGAAGCTATCTTTCTACCAGTGAATGTGTTTAGCAACTTTGTCAGAGATAGGTGGTTTACTGTGTCTGGAGTTGTTTCTGTATCTTCTAATCTGTTCAATTGTTGTTCAGGTCTGTTTTTTGATGGTATCACACTGTTTTTATCACAGTAGTTTTATAGTATTATTCATGGGTTGTGATACTGCCTGTGTTGAATTTATTGTCCAGGATTGTCTTTGCTATTCTAGTTCTCTTCCAGTTCTGGATAAATTTTAGGATTGTTTTGTCTAATTCTGTGAGATAAGTTATTGGAATTTTGATTGGGAATGCATTGACTCTGTATCACAGATTTGCGGTATGGCCATTTTTAGTATATTAGCTCTTCCTTTTCATTTTCTAATATCTTCTTCAATTTCCTTTTTCACAGTACTACAGTGTTTAATGTAGAGGTCTTCCATATCCTGCATTAAGTTGATTTCTAGGTATTTCATTTTTGTGTGTGCTCTTGTGAAACAAGTTGTTCCTCTGATTTCTCTTTCAGTGAGTTTATTATTTGTGTACAGGAAAGCTATTGATTTTTGAGTGTTGACTTTGTATCTAGTTACACTACCAAATTTGCTTATTAAATCTAGCATTGTTTTAGTGGAATTTTTGGCATCTTCTATGTAAGGTATCAAGTCATCTGTAAATAATGACAGTTTAATTTCTTCCTTTCCTACCTTTATTTCTTTTATTTCTTTCTCTTGTCTAATTGCTCTAGCTGAAGTTTCCAGGACTATGTTGAAAAGAGTGCAGACAGTGGACATCCTTGTCTTGTTCCAGATTTTAGAGTGAAAGCTTTCAGTTTTTGTCCATTTAGTATTATGTTGGCTGTTGGTTTGTCATAGATAGCTTTTATCAGATTGAGATAAATACCATCTATTCCAATCTTCTGCTAGGTTTTTTTCATGAATGGGTGCTGGACTTTGTGAGCTTGTTTGGAGGTTCTAGCAGGGAAGCACAGCTACTCATATACCCTTGACT
>RJWT010036637.1:0-13220 GCA_004365215.1 Cuniculus paca | reverse complement strand
TCTTCTTTAGAGATGCTTAGTATTTCTTTTATTATGGTTTTCATTTCTTCTTTTACCTGGGATAGAATTTCTGTTCTAATTTCTCTTATAGCTTCCTGAAGTTGTTTCTTCACTTCAATTGAGAGCACTTCAGACATTTCAGGTGTGCAATTCTCGATCTCCATGTTTTCCTTTTGTGGAATTGTGCTGCTTGGGTTGGATGCCAGAGATTGCCCTCTCCCTCTTCGTCTTGGCATATTTTTTATTTCTTCCTCCCTGGAGTCATTTGGTCCCAGGCACCCTAGCACTGGCCACAACTTCTCCGAAGCTAGACTGTTTGTGTTTTCTGGCCAGTGCTGGCTATGTATATCCGATGTTGGGCACCTGTGTCTCTGTACTGAGCTAGGCACCAAGCCACCCAGGGCTTGCAGGGGAGCAGACCTGGTCAGGCCCTGCGAATCTAAGCTGTTTAGGAACCTACGCAATATTGGCTGAAACGCGCACGGGAATGGATCTCCAATCAATCAGCTTCTGCGGGTCTGCCCACAACCTGGAGCTCCCAAATGACTGGTTTTTCTGGCCTCAGTGGAAGCAACTTCTGTGGGTCCGCCCACAACCTGGTGCTGACGCCAGAAGTGCTTAGCAGTCTTGGCCCCCAGCTCCCAACTCCAAGATGGAGCCTGGCCGATCACTCTCTCCCTTGGTGGGGGGGTGGAATTCCAAGCACTCACCAACAGCCAGCACAGATGTCCACGTCCCCAGATCTCCGCGTCCACCACTCTCCTTCACTCCTGCGCCTCTCCGCAGAGACCTCTGGGGTTGACTGCAGCTGCGACCATGACCGCAACCGCGACTGCACGTCTCCAGGCTCAGCAGGTCTTCTGGCAGGGTGAATCCGGCTCCAGGCTGAGGCACTGCCAGCCACCACCTTCTTTGTTTAAATTCTTTTTTTTTTTCTCTTTGTGGGCTTCAATTCATATTTTAGATTCTTCCTTGGTCCAGGGGACCCACTTGCTTCCTTCTTGTCCTCTCCATGATGTTATATTCTAGCATTTGAACTGTTTCTCTCAGAGAGACTGTTTACTCTGCTGCTTACTGTTCCACCATCTTTAGCTCCTTCTCCGTCCTTGTTATTTTTAAGAGCTCTTTCCTTTCATGTTCACAAACTGCAAACCTGTCTCCAACATTTGAAAGTCTAGCTTCGGTTTCTGTCAGGTGATTTTGCCAGCTTTCAATGGAGTTTTTAATTTTCTGGATATCCCTTTGAATCTGTTTCATGCATTTAAATCTCTTATATTGTTCATTCATGGTTTCCCTCATTTTCCTATGCTCCTCTATTTTTTTATCTGTGTCTTCTTTAGAGATGCTGAGTATTTCTTTTATTATGTTTTTCATTTCTTCTTTTACTTGGGATAGAATTTCTGTTCTAATTTCTCTTATAGCATCATGAAGTTGTTTGTTCACTTCAGTTGACATCCCTTCAGTCATTTCAGGTGTGTGATTCTCGATTTCCTCCATGTTTACCTCTTGTGGACTTGCACTGCTTGGGTTGGATGCCAGAGATTGCCCTCTCCCTCTTCATCTTGGCATATTCCTGATTTCTTCAACACACCTGAGTAGTGTGGTCCCAGGCACCCCGGCACTGGCCACAACTTCTCTGAAACTAGACTGTTGGTCTTTTCTGGCCAGTGCTGGCTACATGCATCTGACATTGGGCACCCGTGTCTCTGCACTCAGCTGGGTACCAAGCCACCTGGAGTTTGCACTAGAGCAGACCTGGTCAGGCCCTGCGAATCTAAGCTGTTTAGGAACCTACGCGATGTTGCCTGAAATGTGCATGGGAGCAGACCTAGGTCCAAACAGCTTCCGCACATCCACCCACAACCTGGAGCTCCTGAATGACTGGTTTTTCTGGCCTCCATCCAATCAACTTCCGCAGGTCTGCCCACAACCTGGTGCTGCAGGCAGAAGTGGGTAGCACTCTTGGCCCCAGGCGTAACCTGCCCGACTCCAAGATGATGCCTGGCCAATCACTCTCTCTCGTGGTGGGGATGGAGTCCCAGGCACTCACCACCAGCCAGCGCAGATCTCTGTGTCTGCCACTCTCTTTCACCCCCATGCCTCTCTGCAGAGACCTCTGGGGTGGACTGCAGCTGTGACTGCGACTGCAACCGCGACTGTGACCACATGTCTCCGAGTTGCCAATTTCTTATGGTTTCAATATTGATGAAAAGTCCAAGTCCAAAGTCTCCTCTGAGATGTAAACCAAACCCTTAGCTGTGAGTCTCTGTACAAATGAAAAGAAAGTTAAACACTTCCAACATTAAATGGCACTAGATAAACATTTCCATTCCAAAGGTTACAAACAGGGTGATACAAAGGATTAGGACCAAAGCAAGTCCAAAATCCAGCAGGGCAAATATTAAGTCCTATAGTTCCATGTGCAGCATCTGAGAAAATCTCTGGCAAGTTGTGGGCCCCAAAGGGTTTGGGTGGCTCAGCTCATATGGCACTTTTGGTAGTTGTAGCTCCCAGGGGCTCCCTCTTAGGCCCGTTTTGCTTCCTCCTTTCAGCTTTCTTTAGATTATCCATGCTCGTGGCTTTTTCAAACTTCTGGGGTCTCCATTGTACTTTTGGCTTCACACTCACAGCTTCGCATACTACCCTCTCAGAGACACACTTCCTAGCCTCCCAGGACTTCTGAAATTGGGGGGGAAGTCTTCTTAACCCCACAACTCTCACCTTCTGCATGCACCTAAAACCAGTGTCATGTGGATGATGACAAGGTCTACTGCCAGCAAGAGCAGTAGCCAAGCTTCCTTTTCTCTTGTCTGTAGGAGTTGAGTACCTGGATCACTGAGCACTCTGAATCCAATTCTGAGGGGCAAATTCTCTATGCTTCCACCATTCTAGAACATGGTGTGACCACCACCATCCTGGAACATGATGCTCTGCAGCTTTCTCCTCAAAGCAAAGTGTTTCACTTTTGCAGTTTTGAGGCTGTGAAGGGTAGAGTTCTGTTACCTCTTGTAATTCCCTCAGTCCATCTTTTTTATTCTCCTGCTCCTTCTCAGCAATCAAGATCCCATCTTCTCTATCTCTGCAGTCCACAGCTTTACCGGAGTTTTCTTTCTGTCCAAACTCAGTGTTTTAAATAATTCTGCTGGGCTCTCTGCTCTTGATTCTCAAAATAGATCTGACTAAAAGCCCCCAACAGTAGAAATGTCGCTGTCTCAACATTCAACTGCCTTAAAATTTCTTCTGCCAGCTTATTTAGTCTGTTGCCCTTACTCTTGGTCTCAGGCAAAGTCTCTAGACACCAGAAAAATGCAGACAAACTTTTTGCTAAGCCATAGCACACATTGACTGGAGTCCAACAGCTAGTGCAATCTTTCTTCCCAGCAGAAACCTCTGAGCTTGGTCTTTACCAGCAGGATTTCTATCAGCCTTCTGGTCTTCTGAGCTCTGACCAGAATCTCCCATCAAGTACAGTCCAAGGTGTTCCAGCTCTACTTTTCATCTGGCATCTCTGAACCTTTCCAAACTCTTACCACAAGCCATTCCCAAAGGCTCTTGAACTACATGGTCAGGTATATTCACAGCAATGACCCCACTTCTCTGGTACCAAATTCCATCTTAGTTACTTTTCTCTTGTTGCTGAGACAAAATATCCAATACCCAAAACTAAAGAAGATAAGATTTATTTAGCTCATAGTGTGAAAATGTTTCAGTCCATAATCAGCTGGCTCCAAGGCAGGATGGTATATGACAGCAGGGGCAATAGTTCATGGTGGTAGGAGACTCAGAAGCAACAAGAGCAAAAGAGGGAAGCAATATTGTGTGCAGGCTACCTGACCTAGGGTAGGTGAAGTACTCACATTCCTAATCCAAGCACTAGACAATGAACCAGTCACAAACTCTAGATTCAGCTTCCTCCAAAAAGACCAACCCTCACAGTCACATGAGACTTCCAGGGGACATCCAGGTATAAACCACAACTCTGAGCCTAGCATGGTCCAAGGAGGCTCAGAAGATCCACCTGACAAATAGACAGTTAAAGAAATGGAAGAAAACAGACTCAGCTTCAAGTACTGAAATACAGCTTAAGACAAAGCATTGCTCTGTTTTCTTCAAGGGACTCTCCCACTGGAGAAAGAAACCATTGAGTTAATGGAATTAATAAGTAGATGAAAGTGACCTGAAATAGCTAGTACTACCTCAGGATGAATCTGCTTGTTATTTTTCAAGAGAAGAGGTCACATCCATAGACATGCAGCTTTATGTTGGGAGGGCAAAGATTTGAAAGTAGACCTCTGGATGCCCTCCAAATTTACTGGTGATAGAATCCACAGAGGATAAAGCCATGATAGCAGCAAGGGAGTAATTGATTACAAGAAGCACTATATATTTATAGGGGACCTGGCCAAGATCCCAACTGCCTCTATGAGGGGTATGGCAAAAGGATGAAATAAGACACAGACAAATTTAGTAATACATGATGGGGTTCTAGGAGGCCAATGCCTCAGGATGGACAAAGACTCAGATACTCCAAACCAGCCACTGTTTATTGGGTGTGTACAATACAATGAGTGTATACAATGATAGGAGAGGCTACTAAAAGATTCAGAGGTTAATGACACTGCAGGCAATGAATAATCCTGGGATGACTCAAGAGGGTGGAGATGATTTTATACAAAGAAGGATCTTGCTCTGGAGAGTTCTTTCTCATCTTAGTAGTCTTAGTTTATTTAGTCTTAGTGTGTGGGAGAGGTTGGCACACCCCAAAAGAGTTAATGGGGAGTCTCAAAAGGGTTATAGTATTATAGTATTATAATCCCAAGCCTCCCATTTATCCCTTAAGGAAGGATGAAAAATTAGCCATTATGAATTTGTGGTCCCCAATATATATGAAGTTCAGAAAAATTGTTTCAGAACTAACTTCAAGATTACCACATGCATGATAGCTTGGCATGCTGCATATGGCGCATGAAAGATTATCTACTTCCTGTAAGTTAGTATCACTAATTTACCAATATTAGATAGTTGTTCATCCCCTATAAAAGCAACTTAATCTGGATTAGTGAAAAATAAAATCTGGCTATTTAAGACAAGAAGCAAAAGTTCAGAATGTGAATGTGACCATGTCTTAAGAATAACCAACTAAGAAACTGGTAACAGAGTGGGACACCCTCATTATCCCTTCATTTTGTTTCTCTATCTATTTTGCTGCACTTTCTTTTCACTCTGCTATCCACATATTGAAACACTATTCTCCCATATTTCCAAGTTTAGAGGGTAAGGAGCCAGTGACTCAGTCTCAGGACTAAAGTGAATCCCCCAGACCTGGCAAAAAGAATCATATCGGTCTAGATAGGGTCAGTGTTATCCAGCACAAACATGAGTAACTCACTGTGTGGATGAAGAAGAGGGATGGCTAGAGAAGGTGCTCAGAAAGCCAAAATCATTGGTTCATAAGCTAGAAAGTCACCCTAAAAGGTGCTGCAATAATAAATAAGAACTGATTCAGTTAAGTGCAATGTGGAACTCTGTCCTCAAGTGTCACAAGACTTCCTTAGAAGAGTTACTTTACATTAACAATATGATTTTCATTAATAATAAAAATGTTTACTCATTAATTGTGATATTACTCTTGGGCATATATATACACATACTACTCCCCACAGTAACTTCATAGGGTTGGTTTAATTATTTTCATTTCACAAATTGAGAATTCAAGGATCTGCAAAATTTCCGTAATATGCCGGAAGTTACACGGGCAGAGGCACTGCATGTTAATCTGGTTCCAGTGGCCATGCTTTTAACTACAAATATAATCATAAGTATATATGAGCAATTGTCAATCTAAAATCCTGAAGAGACAGAACTGAACTTGACCACTGGGGCAGCAGTGGCAGCAAAGATTAATTGTAGGGTAACCAAAGGACTCTGAATACAAACTTTGCAGTGTAGAAATGATTTATCTAAATAGAGACTTCTCAGGGCTGGGGATCTAGCTCAGCGGTCTAAGCACCTGCCTGGCAAACGCAAGGTCGTGAGTTCAATTCCCCGGTGCCGCAAAAAAAAAAAAAAAAAAAAAAAAAAAGAGAGACTTCTCGAGATGCTCTTTTTAGCCTATATCACCTAGAGTTTGGCTGGTATTGGCACAAACTTCTCAGTAAATTCGGGTAAGAATAGATGTGTTCTGTGTATAGGAAGAGTTACCCCAAAGCAGCTTTAGAATATTAAGCAGGAAATAAACAGAAAACCCTTTGAGCTCCTACAGTGAAAGAGGGGTTAAATGATGTAATTTGAGATGTGCTTTGGTGGCTCTAAGTTTTCGAAGACAGTTTGGACATCAATTAAGAAATGGGTTTCCCATACTGTCAAGCTCCCTGTTGTACAATGGAAGGGAAAACGCATTTGGCATCTACACATCCCAACTAGAATGCACATGAACAAAGACAGAAGTATATTTTTCATGAAAGTTTTTATTGTTTATCTTGTCAAAATAAAAATAAATTTTATCAGTCACTTATCTTTGCTGCTAGGTGATTTAGCACAATCACCCTCTTCATTCTAAAGTTGATATTTGATCCTTGGTCACCCAAGGAAGTCCTGTCCCAGGACACGACAGTTTGGAAACTGTTGTGTGGGATCATTGGGCAAATCTGCTTACCAAGAGGCCATTTCCTAAGCAAATGTGTGCACAGAACAAGATGCCCCATTTCCTCTTTCTACGGCTGTGTGATGCATTTCTCATTTACCAGGTTCTTCACAGCGACCTTCACATCCTTGTTTCTGAGACTGTAGATGATGGGGTTGAGCATGGGAGTCAATACTCCATAAAATAGGGAGATGAGTTTGTCTGAAAGGTCCTGCTTATCTGTCCCCAGTGGGTCTTTTGATTTGGGCTTAGCGTACATGAAAAGAATGGTCCCGTAGAAAATGACCACCACAGTAAGATGTGCAGAGCAGGTAGAGAAGGCCTTTTTCCTGCCCTCCACTGAGGGGATCCTCAGGATGGTGGTGAGGATGAAGACATAGGAGACAAAGATGAACAGGACGGGCACCCCCAGGAAGATCACATTGGCCACCCCCATGCTGATCACATTGATGGAGATGTCAGCACAGGCCAACTTTAGAACTGCCAAGATCTCACAGGTGAAATGATTGATGACATTGTCCCCACAGAAGGGCAATTGTACTGCAAGCGAGATCTGCACCAAGGAGTTGGCTCCACCAGCCACCCAGGAGCTGATGGCCATGGGTATGTAGGCAGCCTTGCTCATGACCACCGGGTACCTAAGAGGATTGCAGATGGCCACGTAGCGATCAAATGCCATCATGCCCAGGAGCACACACTCTGTGGCTCCCATGGCAAAGGATAGAAACATCTGCGCAGCACAGCCTGAGAAGGAGATGATTTTTTTAGGAGTGAGGAAACCATCCAGGACCAGAGGAATGGAGGAGGTCGTGTAGCAGATGTCCAGGAAAGAGAGGTTCCCCAGGAAGAAGTACATGGGTGTGTGCAGGTGGGGATCAAGGATGGTCACCAGGATGAGGACCCCATTGCCCAGCAGGATCACCAGGTACATTGACAGAATGAGCACAAAGAACGTTTTCTCCAGCTTTGGCTGATCTGACAGACCCAGCAAGACAAATTCAGCTACAATGGATTGGTTTGCCACTTCCATTTTAAATGTTGTCTTCCACTCTCAGGAAAACTGAGGATAGCAAACACACTTACAGGGATCAGTACATGAATATTACAATGAAGTTCTTCCAGAACTTATAATTACATTGACTTGTTGAGATGCCAACTTATATTAGCATTCAATGGATAATATTCACTGTCTACCGAAGTTACTTTGAAAGTCAGGATATATTAGATCCAAGCAGGAAAAGCATCCCCTAGAACTCTAATCAATCATGATCTATGAAAGAATTATAGCCAGCATAATAGAGTTAACATACTTGAAGGAGCCAGGTATTGTGGTGGATGCTTATAATCCCAGCACACAGGAGGCTGAGGTAAGTGGCTCACCATGAGTTGGAGGCCAGTCTGGGCTACACAGTGAGTTCAAGGCCCACCTGAACTGCATACTGAGACCCTGTCTCAAAAAACAAGCAAAAAATTGAAGGAAATAATGTATACATCCCTGCATATAGGAGTACCTGAAAACCATAAAAGAGTAACTCAGGATGCTGAATGGTTCCAGAACTGACCAGGGAAGTGGGCTTCTCTGGCAAGCCCTGCCTGCCTTTGAATTGTCCTAGCAGCATCCTTGAGGATGTCAGTCTATCACACTCAGTGATGCTGGCCACTGACATCATCTGACTCCTCTTGCTCTAATTCTGTGCTTACCTAATAATTTTCCAATGGCAATTCAGCTCAACCTTGACTTTTTTTCCCCCCAGTACTGGAGACTAAACTTATGACCCCACACATGTCAGGCAGGTGCTGTGCTGTGCTGAACTATATCTTCAGCCCTCTACCTTGAGTCTTACATGGGGAGAATATCATGAGCAGAAGCCAGGAATATTGGGGCTTATCTATAATTTATATTTGTTATTTGATGCCTGATTTATATCACATTTCTTGTAAGTTTGGTGACTCTCCCCAGTTGTACTGCTAGGAGGAGGTTCTGGTCAACAGGACAAGGATAACCTTACAGAAGTTCTTTCATATCCTCTCTCCCTAATTACAGCTTTGGTCTGTATTAGTAAGTTCAAGAGCAGTTTCCCCAGTTGGTTTCAAACCCCTTAAGAAACAGAAATAAAACCCAACAGTAAGTGTCTTTAACGGGTCCTGTGACATTTGTGACTGGACTCTGTGATTCTAGATTTGTTTTCTAAGTTATAGCTCCCTTTACCTGAGTTGGTCACTAAAGCTACTGCAATGCCATGGTAATGCTGTCTCCACAGCAAAGCACACAACTCAACCCGGCATCACAGAAGGCTTGCTCAAAGGAGGCACTGCGCAAGGGATGTACGTCCATCACTGTAACTGCAGACCCAGTACAACAGAGATGACCTGAAGTCTTGATTTTTTTAGGTAAAAGTTGAGGAAACTGAAACTCAGAGTGGACCATAGGCAGTTAGGACAGGGCCAGTTGGTTCCTCACCATTCTAGGGTGCTTTCCCTCATCACTGATTATATTCCCATTCTTGCAGAGTTGGTCTACTGAGAAATAAAGGACCAATTAGGAAGTCTTGATCATCCTCACTTTCTGGGACACTCATGAAAAATAGAGACACCACATCATTCTCCAAGATTCTGCCTCATGGCAGGGCTTGAGCAAAGTTGAGGAGAGGGTCCTTAGTTTCTTAAGGGGTTTGCATCTGTGACTGGTACACTGCTGCTGGCTGGGAAAGATTGCTAATTGAACGAGACCCAGTTTGAAGCTATCCTCATGCAATTAGCAGAGGAGATTAATTGCAGGCATCAAGACTATGTGGGGGGAAATATATCTGTTTTAAGAGAAATTAAACAGCTTTTAAACAGTTAATTAAAATTAACTGGAGAATCTAACATTGGTGGGAATGTTGCAGAGTAACTCATCTTTCCTCCTTCTCCACTGTATGACTAGATTCTATGAAACACAGTTTTCTATTTTTGCTTTGAACATTCTAAGGTACATGGAACTCATGCCTCTCAGTTTTTTATCAGGCAGTCTTATTAGAAAGTTTGCACTTACAGTGAGTGGCAACTTCCTTCTAATGTCTTCCCTGTACACACCCACATACATTCTATCCTATCCTCTACTGGCCTTGACACTGGGCACATGTCTGATCACTGTACTCTGCAAAAACCTTCAGAGACATGGAAGCTGGGACCAAGTTCCTACCTTGGATTCCACTTGTCCTTGGACTCTCATCTTTGCTTTCTTTCTCACCCACCTGAAGAAGGTGTGACAAAGAAAGAGTTTGTTCCAGGTCCACCGTGGAGATAAACGCATGGTGGGGACAGAAGCTCACCCAGAAAGAAAGTCTTATGACAAGGAGGATGCTGGAAGGGATCTGGGTTTGAGAAGTGGTTGTCTTAAGTGTCTAACTTGACCATCTCCAGGCTAACCCTGTCGGGGCTGGAAGTATGTAGCAAATTCTGCAGAACTAAATCATCTCTTCAAATTGCACAGCAAGGTAAAGGAAAGTTAGCACTAGCTGATAATTTTCCTGGTCTTCTCCATGCCCAAAGAAAGAACTAATGCAAGGACAACTTGAGAAGCCACTGCCCAGCTGCTCCTTGCAGCTATTCCTGGCCCACGTGTTCAGCTACCTTGTGCTCCTTGCCCCTTACATCGTCCTCCAGGACTTGTATCAAGGAGCCATCGAGCAATTAGAGCTCTTTGTTCAGGGGCTGGTTTTAATCCCAGAAGCAATTTAAAGTTTGCTGAAAGGTCTCACAGGAGTTTAGGGCCTGTGCCCCATAAATCCAATTAGAAAAGTTGCAGACAGCTCTTCGTAGATCTTAACTTTTACTGTAAAGGAATGTTCCATGGATGAGAAAGCTCCCTTCCTATGCTTGGAGGTCTTCCAGAAAATACAGGTGACAACTATGGTTTCACTGTGCTTTGAACACGATGATGTTATGTCTGTGCAAGGTGGTTTTACTACTTGTTTTAACAAAGTTAAGTGTCAAAAAAGAGGACAAAGGTTTGCTGTAGCTGAGACAGACACACTGGTGATCCAAGTGTTCCCCAAGTGACTGGCCTTCCTTGAGGTCCCTCAGCACACCTTCACAGCTGACCAGATGTGGCCCTGCACTTGGAAACAGAAAGCAAGAGCAGTGAGCTGTGGCAAGCAGCAGGCACTGGAAAGAACAAAAATGACACAGTCAGGACCCAAAGGGCCTAGTGACAGCTAAACTGTGAGATGATTGCCAAGAGTCCTTAACTTTTATGGGAGGCCACGGTGAAGAAAGAGAAGGAAAATCAGCCAGCAGAGTGTGATGGAGCCAATGTGAGAGTCCTGTAGGAAAAGATTTTATGGACTTTGTTTTTTCCTGCAGCGTCGAATCATTGTTTTTAAGAGATCTTTTTTTTCATGATTGCTAGATGCAATCCTGTCTTTACGGTCTGAAAGTTTATCTTCAGTCTCTTTCAGGTGGTTTTGCCAGGCTTTGATGGAATTTTTAATTTCCTGGATATCTCTTTGAATCTGTTTCATGCATTGTAATTCCTTCCTGTATTGTTCATTCAAGGTTTCCATAATTTTCCTATGCTCCTCTATTTTATCTGTCTTCTTTAGATATGCTCAGCAATTCTTTCATTATGCTTGTGATTTCTTCTTTTACCTGAGACATTATTTCAGATTTGAATACTTTTACAGCCTCATGAAGTTGTTTCTTTACTTCAGTTGCTATCCCTTCAGAAATTTCGGGTGTGTGGCTTCCATTGTCTTCCATGTCTTTAACTCCCAGACTTGCTCTGTGTGGGCTGGAGGTCTGAGATTGCCTTTTGTGCCTGCATCTTGACATTTTCCTGGGTTCCTCCCAACAAGCCAGTTCCCAGCCTCTTCCCACCTTGGCTGCTCCTCCAAAGTGTAAGGGAATGGGCCAGGCACCTGGGTTTCTCTGTGGGGCATAGGGCAAGCCTCCCCAGATGTGTGTAGCTACGCTGAGGCTTCCGCAATGGCCATGGATGCATGGTGGCGGAGGTGCTTCTTCTCTTAGCCTCATGGCTACATGGGGATCCCACTGATGGTACATGGTGTGTCTGTGTGGTTCCCCAGGCTGGCACTGGCTGCCCATGGGAAGTAAGCACCTCTGATGGGCTGTGGGCACACAGGGCATATCTGGCTGTTTCTCCCATGCTGGTTACCAGAGGGAAGCAAACTTCTGGATGGCAGTGAGTGCACAGGGGTGGGTCTGGCTGTTTCTCCCTGCTGGTGCCTGCTACCCACAGGAGGCAAGTAGAAAATGTTTCATTTT
Organism: Cuniculus paca; assembly: GCA_004365215.1. Classification (NCBI taxonomy): domain Eukaryota; kingdom Metazoa; phylum Chordata; class Mammalia; order Rodentia; family Cuniculidae; genus Cuniculus; species Cuniculus paca. The sequence goes on along the minus strand of RJWT010036637.1, from coordinate 1,309 downwards.
TAAATCTCAGGATCTCTTCATACTCACCACACATTTCTTTTATTCCATTTTCTTCTCCTGATATTCCTATTATGCATATGTTATACTTTTCATAGTTGTCTCACAGTTCTTGAATATTTTTCTTACTAGTTTTACAGTCTTTCTTTGCTTTTCAGCTTTTGTTTGTTTGATTCAGTTCGGGGACTGGACCTAGGACTTCCTGCATGCTAGACAAACCCCCCACCACCACTGAGCTACATCCCACATTGCTTTTCAATTTTAGAAGTTTTTATTGCGATATCTTCTGGTTGGGAAATTCTTTCTCCAGTCATGGCCAACCTACTAATGAGCCCATCAAAGCCATTCTTCACTGGTTTTATTTTGGTGTCTAGCATCTCCTTTTGAGTCTTAGAATTTCTGTCTCTTTACTTAGATTACCCATCTGTTTTGCTTATTGTCAGTATTTCCATTGGAGCCCTGAGCATATTAATCTCAGTTGTTTTAAATTCCTGGTCTGATAACTCCAACATCTCTGCTATGTGAGTCTAACTCTGTCTTCAAATGTGCTTCTCCCCTTTTATTATTTCTGTCTTTGTTGAAAACAAGACCTAACATTGCTGCAATAGAAACTGCTGCACATTATCCAGAGCAAATAGACAAGAGAAAGAAATAAAAGGAATAAAGATAGGAGAGGAAGAAGTTAAACTATTGTTATTTGCAGATGACATAATACTCTACATGGAATAACCCAAAAATGCCACTAAAAAACTGGTAGATTTAATAAGCATATTCAGTAGTATAACTGTATACAAAGTTGACACTCAAAAATCAATAGCCTCGCCAGGTGTGGTGGTGCACTCCTGTAATCCCAGCACTCAGGAAGTTGAGGCAGAATTGTTGAAAGTTCGAGACTAGCCTGGGGTACAAAGTGAGCCCAAGGCCAGTGTAAACTACACATCAAGACCCTGTCTCAAAAAGATAAAAAAAATCAGTAGCTTTCCTGTACACGAATAACAAACTCACTGAAAGAGAAATAAAGGAAACAATACCTTTAACAATAGCACCCCCAAAAATGAAATACCTAGGAATCAGTTTAATGAAGAATGTAACAGACTTCAACAATTGAAAAGTACAGTACTCTGAAAAAGGAGATTGAAGAAGATATTAGAAAATGGAGAGACAAGGGAGCTAAAGATGGCGGAACAGTAAGCAGCAGAGTAAACAGTCTCTCTGAGAGAAACAGTTCAGATGCTGGAATATAACATCATGGAGAGGACAAGAAGGAAGGAACTGGGTCCCCTGAACCGAGGAAGAATCTAAAATATGACTC
>RJWT010036636.1:0-13223 GCA_004365215.1 Cuniculus paca | reverse complement strand
TAAGCACTCCTCTAGTCAGCCAAGTTACATTTCTTCTTTAACTCTTTAAGCTTAAATTTTAGTAACCAAAAGCCAGAGATGAGGTCTCTGCAGGCTCATGTCTCCTTTGACGTCCCTTCGTGTCTGCCAAGAGGTCACTAGGCTGGGTCTGGGGGTCCTCGAGTTTCAAAGAATTTAACTCACTTGTTTTTTGGAATAAGTTTTTTGGCATGCTAACTCCCCTGGCAGAAAAAGAATTTTCAGAATGCATCAGGAGGAGGAAAGAGGTGTATATTAGGGATATAGGATGCACTCAAGTGTGAAGTGTGGGTGCTCACAGTCACGAGACACACTACAATTGTTGAAGATTTTTTATATCTATGCTCACCTGGGATATTGGGCTATAATTTTTTTTTCTTGTGAATATTCCTTCATTGTCTGGTAAGTTCATTTCCCTCTCCAAATTTGGGAGGATGTTTTCCCCCTTGTTATTTCTTAAATAAGCTTTCTACTCCTTGATCTTTTTCTTCTTCTGAAAATCCTAATAAAGAATTTATTGTTATCCATATATTTCCCCTTAAATTCTATAAGCTTTCCTCACTCTTTTTTTCTTTTTTTAATTGTTCTGCTGTCTGGTAATTGTAAATGACTTGCCCTTGTACTTGCTGATTCTCTCATCTGCTTGATCAGATTTTTCTGTGTTGAAGCTTTTTGTGGATGTTTAGATTACTCATTGTGTTTTTGAGCTTCAGAATTTCTATTTTTTTGTTTCTAGCTCTTTGTTAAACCTTTAACTTTGTTCCCATTGTTTTCTTGATTTTTTTTCTAAGTTGCTTATCTGGGTTCTTATTTCACTCATTATGGTTCTTTCGAATCATTAGTTTGAATTCTTGGTCAGGCAGTTCATAGGCAGCTGAAACAAAACTTTGGGATAGTCAAGTCTGGTTTCTTGATTTTATAGTTGAAGAAATTGAGGCTCAGCGAATGAAAAGAGCTGTATAGAATCACCCAGGAAACTATTAGTTGGTTGGGAACAAGATACATTCCCAACCAGCTTCACATTGCTGATGACATTGTATCATGCTAGTTTATGGGTCGGAAATTCCTTTAATAGAAACTATAAATGGAATTAAGCTACTGCTGTGTCTGGGTAAATTTCTATGCCTGTGAATGATGAGGTACAATTATAGTTAACAAGCATTAATTCATCAAATCACTGTACTTTGCACTCTGAAAATTAGAAAAACATTGGAAGATCCAGTCCTTGCTGTCTGCACATATGAAATTTGTCAGTAGCTCATAAAAGTGTGAAAAGCCAGTGGAGCACATAGATCCGGTAAATTAAGGAAATCAAGATAGAACACTGATAGTATCTGCTAGAGCAGGAGTTAGCAAACCTTTTTTGCAAAGAACCAAGGTATATTGTTAATATTGCAATTATATAAATTCTGCCATTTTAGCACAAAAGCAACCACAGACAATATATAAGTGAATGAGTGAGCATTCTATGCTCTAATAAAAGTTTACAGATATGCTGAAGTTTTGATTTTATATAATTTTCACATCTTACAAAATATTAGTTTTTCTTTGACATTTTTACCTATTAAAATGCAAAAATCCATTTTTTTTGCTTTTGATGATAACCTTTCTAGCTGAAGTGAGGTAAACCTGTGGTTTTGATTTGTATTCTGCTAATGGCTAGTAATATTGCGCATTTTTTCATATATCTGTTAGGCATTTTTACATCTTTTGAAAAATGCCTATGAGTCTAGTGCCCATTCTTTCATTGGGTCACTTGAGTTTTATTTATTTATTTGTTTATTTATTCCTACTGAGTTTGAATTTCTTATATGTTCTGGATATTAATCCATTGTCAGATGTGTAATGGGCAAATATTTTCTCCCATAATATAAATTGTCTCTCTACTTCATCAATGTTTCTTTTCCCATACAGAAGCCCCTTAGGTATGATGTTAAACCATTTGTCTATTATCTCTAGCAAAGTGTTTGTGAAAATTAAATGAGTACAACTATTGTGGAAAACCATGCACAGGTTCCCCTAAAAATTAAAAACAGAACTATTATGTGATTCAGGGTATATATAATAAAGAAATGAAATCTACATGTCAAAGAGACATTTGTACTCCATGTTTATTACAGCTCTATTCATAATAGTCAAGAAATAGAATCAATTTAAATGCTTATCAACTGATGAATGGATAAAGAAAATGTAGTATGTGCACATGCTGGAATACTATTCACCCATAAAAATTAATTCCTGTTTTTTGTGACAATATTGAAAGAATTGGAAATTATTATACTTGGAGAAATAAGCCAGGAACAAAAAGACAATTATTACAACATCTCATTGATAAGTGGAATATTAAAAAGTTGATCTCATAGAAATTGAGAGCAGAGTGGTACAAGAGACACAGAAAGTATGGGACAAGGTCAGATTGGGAATAGTTTATCAACAGTTCATGGATTACAATTAGACAAGAGAAATAAATTCTGATATTCTATTACAAAGAGGAGACTACAAAAAATTATCATATGCTTTATATTTCCCAAGAAGCTAGAAGCAGTAATTTTGATTGTTTTTTTACCACAAAGAAATAATAAATGAAGAAACAGCTTTGTTTAGCCTCACTTAGATACTATGTATATATGCACACATATGCATATATGTGCATGTATCATGATACCATAAATAAGCACAATTTTGTGTCAATTAAAATTTATAAAATATGTAAAAACAATTCTTAACTCCCAGAATATGTAAAAATTGGCCATGGGTTCAGGCTATAGTTTTCTGACCCTTTGCTACACCACTATTAAAACTGCTTTATGTTTATTTTAGTCTTACTACAACCTATTTCATAGTGGCTATTATTATTCCTGTATTGTGGGTGAGAGATTTGTTAAATGAGTCACATTTGCTTAGTTTGTATGTGGCATAGCTAGAATTTGAATGTACATGCATCAAAGCTAATCTTCTCTACTACATTGTGCCTGACCAAAACATAAATAACTCAAAGAAGTAAGAATTCTATTACACAGCTGACATAGCTAATCTTCCTTTACTGGTATTTCTGGAGCTGTGGAGGAAGTGAACTTAAGAAAGAACACAAATCTCAAAATTTCTGGTCACAAGACTAATAAAGTCATGTGGCTAGTGGTAGATCGCCACTTCAGTGTGCCCACAGCCATTGAGCTGACTTATTTCCTGAGGGTGATTCATCTGTGGAGCAAACTAGTTTTATTGGAAGTTACTACATTTTCTTTGAGCAGAGGAGGAGTTCAAGTTCTGTACCTACAAAGTATAGAACCTTGTCAAGTACAGGTTGACTGTATAAATGGCTTCACTTGACAAGTGTACCAGTTAATATCTCTTGTCTCAATGCAATTATTAATAGAGACCATTCTTAATCTCAAAGATGTGTCAGTTTGGATAATATACTATGAGTCAGGCTGTCATTTGTACCTTACAGCTTACTATCTACAGTCAACTCCTTCACCTTTTCCAGGTTACAGGAAACCCTTGCCTAGGAACATAAAAATGATAAGTGGTTTCATTGTTCCAGGACCTTTCTCAAAAATCTATTTAAAGAATGTTGAACTATTCGACTCCTTGATAGATAAATAATAATGACTCCTCAAAACTTTGAACTTGCCTTAAATCCTTGTCTTTCTAGGGCCATTAATACTAAGCTAACATATCTTCATCTTTACCAAACCTAACCAAGTTCATAAAGAGCTACATGAAGCCAAAATCTAGAGCCCTGTAAGTATCCTAATGTTGCTTCCCTTGATCTGAAAAATGGCCAAGTCTCTGTTAAGGTAGTGTTCTCTTTACCTCAGCAAAAGTAAACTCAGCTTTGCTTTATTTTTTTCATTTTAACAAGAATAAAACAAAACAAAACAAACAAAACAAAACAGTAAAACACAACAAAGCAGATCAGAACAGGACAATGCAAGCAGTACAGGTCTTCAAAACATAATGACCAGAAATCAACAGTGGCTACCCTAGTGTCTCTTGTTTTCTTTAAAATGGTTGTTCATACCTTCACACACAATAAATTCAGATAAAACAAAATTATATAAAACCAGATAAAACAAAAGAGTGAAAGCATTACAGGTCTTTGAATTAGACAATAAGAAATCAACAATGGGTACCTTAATGGCCTTTGTTTTCTTCAAAAAAGCTGTCATATCTTCTCGCCTATTGCAATCAAATAGTAGAAAACAGACAAACCAATCAAATCAAACAATAAAAGCATTATTGGACTTCAGAACAGGAAGATAAGATATCAGCTATGGCTACCATAATGTCTCATTTTCTTCAAAGTAGCTGTTCATATCTTGATACTTAATAATATCTGTTCTTGTAAACTCTTTAGGAGTAGTTCTAGGCATGTATAAGCACATACATGTACATCTATCCTTTCTGTGCTAGAGGGAATAGTAGAACAAAGCACAAGAAAAGCAAAAACACAATAAAGACAGATACATAACAATAATATCCCAGAATAATAACAATATAGGCTTTGTAAACAAGGTGATAGGAAGATATAAAAGGTTGTTATTTTGTGTAGTTTTCTTCAAGAGTTGCTCAGATTACCAGGTGTAGGCACACAGAAGGAAGGGAAAGGAAAATATATAAATTTGTATATATATGTATATACACCTAAGATAGATAAGATGATTGTACTACTAATTTTATTAGTTCTCAGAACAAAACAGTTAATATTCGTAGGACTGGACCAATTCTGTCAGCTTTGCTTTAATATGAGTATCTTTGGTAAAGGTCTCAGGGAGACAGAACTTGGCATTATCTGCAGTTTTCTCTACTCTGAGTTGTCAATACTCAAAGACCATTTGGATGTCAAAATGTTCACTGAGTTTAGAGTATTATTGGGTGCTATCTTTTACTACAGACATTTGGGGAAGTGAATTTCTCCTTTCTGACTATAACGTGAAAGCTTTACTACTTCTAAGACTGAGTGTGCCTTTAACATTACATGTGCAAACTGCTTGAAAAGCTAGTGTTAAATGGTATTTTCTAAATAATAAAAATATTGTTTAAGGAGTTACTTTATTTGATTCAATTGGTTTCTGTGAAACACCTATGCTAGTGAAAATGCTAAATTTTTTTTGGTTCTTGGGAAGTTGATGTTATGAACTTGACTTTTTCCATCACTACAAATTTATTCTGGGAGAATTTAAAATGTCATAAGTTCATTTTTTACAACACAAAAGTACAATACTTCTGGGGAGACACAAAAAGCCCTTAGGATCTAATGAAGTCTTAAATCTTAGAGGAATATCTGTGATTTTTTTTTAAGTTATCTATGAAGCAGGGTTACAGCTTAAACAGAGAAAAATTAAGACCCTAATTTAGGTCAATTCCGGTCAAAAAAATCATTCTTTATTTCAGGAAAAACTAAAAGATAACTTCAAATAAATTCCTTCTATAAAGTAACACTGTGAAAACTTGTTTCTTTGCTTTTTTTTTTTAATTTGCTTTGGGACTTGGGTACTCAACTATAAAATTTTTAAAGGAGTATTTTTGCTTTTTCTCAAGAAACCAACAAGAATATGACACTTTAGGGTTATTTGATGGAATGAAGAAAAAAGTATTTAAAACTTGCTGAATCAAACAGTAGCTACTGTAATCTTAATCTAAATATAGCTTGTCTTTGCTTTGGTCATCATCTACTAGGCAAGTAAGTCCTCATTTGTGGAAAAGACTTGATTGGAGACAGACTTCTAAAGTCTTCATACTCTACCAACTTGAACACTAATCATATCTGAAGTTTGCCTAAAATCTCCTCTGCAAAAGGTTTTAATATATTTAATATATTTTGATGGTTTATGTCCTGATATAGTATATGAAATATTTTGTGTTTTAACCTATTATGTTCTAGGAAATCAGGGACAAAGTTTTGAATCCTAGAAGAAGTTGTACAATTTTTGTGATATCAATTCATTTTATCTTATCAACTCAGTCACAAAGCACAGAAAGTACAAAACTCCAAGTTGAGTACATAGATCTGTTATCTTTTTAAAAATTTATATTAACTGTTTTCTTGAAAGCCATCATTTAAAATTTACTAACATTTTGGAAACAAACTTCATTACCATGTTTACATTTTTTATTTTAAAAGTATCTGCATTTTCTGTAGTATAATGACATAAATGCATTCTTTACAATAGGTAATTTGTTGGTATCTCTGGATAATATAGAAGTGGGAAACACAGAGGTAATTGAGTAAGGGAAGACTTCTGATGTTCCCAGGAAGTCCAAATCCAGAATTACATGAGAAATTCTGTACATTAAAAAATATTTATTGTATGTCTTCCACATTTTTACATCTAAATGATACAAAATAATGTTGAGTCAGCAAAGTTTTATTGACATGTTTCAGGATGAAACTCAGTTTGCATTCATATTTTATTGAGTACTCCATACTAGTCTGTAACTTTAAAATAAATTGCCAGGGGCACTTCATTTCCACTTGTATGTTAAGCCTATTGTTTTTCTGTTTCTCCCTGTTGGAAAATAGACTGAGACATTCTGGAATTCCTTTCTCAGCTTCTAAGGATGAAATTATTCAGGGTTCCTTTATTGTTCATGTTTAAGGAAATTTGCTGGTGCTTTCAAAGTTTAAACTTTCACAGTATTTTAAACTCTATATTCACTTATTTCTTGGCAATTATATTTTGCTGGGCAGGAGAGACAAGTAAGTAGAATGACAATGACTTGAGCAATAATCACTCTGCTATGTTAGTACATTTGAGTTAAGATTGTGTGTTGTAAAAAAATAACAAAGCAAATCACATCTCCTGGAGAGAAATAAGTATGTGAGAGGAAAAAAGGAAAACAAGAAAAAAATGCAGTTTTGAATCTCAGTAATCAAACATCCTTATTGAGCTATTATCTTCTCAGAACTTTGGTGAGTAATGTTAAAAACTAGAGAAATTTAGGATATGATACCTACTTCTAAGGACTTAATCTCTAAGGGAGTTCACAGTTATTTCTTCTTCCATAAATATGTTTGTAGTGTAAGAGTTAAGTTTTGATTGTATTGCCTGAAAATTACCTGTGTTGTCTATAAATTTGTAACACTTTTTCTCCAGAATAAAAGTTGAATTTTAATAGAATTCCAATCAAACTTTTTGACTACAAAGACAAGTCTTCCTCTTACATTAATTTTGGGATTTTTGTCATGAAATTCAGACATTCTCCATGATTGCCAAAGCAAAGCTCATGCTTTATGTTGTGGTCTAATTAAAAACAAGAAATCCAGAAGAGAGATCATGTTTATTGCCTTTCTGGAAGCATATGGTCTTTCTTATCTATATTTTTCCCAGTGTTCTATTTACATGTTTTTGGTGCTTCTCAAAATGCACTTGCCTCAACATGGCCTTCAAATCCATCATTACATCATGCATGCTTAACTTCAGTAACTACCATTAACTGAGAACTCTATCTGTCCTTTTCATTCAGATTCTCTTGGCAGGATGTGATTGGCTAAACAAAGCTAATATCTGACACTCCCTTTGTTCATTCCTTGATCAATTAGCTTCAGCTGGAAGGCAGATTTATAGGATGCAGCATTACTGGTTAGTTCTGTTACTTTGGTCTTGGTTGTGAGTAGATACAATTTCTCTTGGGTGATGGCATAGGGAGGGGGTATTGAATGGTTTAACATGAGTTGGGACTGGATTAATCTTTTAACCAAATCTGTATACATATGACTTCTGGAAGAGTATCCCAGAATAGACACTTATTATTATCAAGGCTCCATCACTCCCAGAGAGGTGACATTTATTCTTTAATAAATATTTAGCTTGACATTGATTTTGGTGCTAGAAATACAGTTTTGAGGACAGGAAAAGGCCTTTCTTTCTTGGAGTTTGTACTAGAGTGAAGGGAGGTGCAAAATTCTAAGTAAACAAACCAGCACATGAAATAATATAACAAAGTATTAAATGCTATCAAGCTGATAAAGCAGGGTGACATGATACAGATGAATGGGAACTTTCAGTCAAGTTATCTCCAAGGCTGTGAACACTGAGATAATATGCACACCATAAAAGAAGCAGGTACAGATAAAATATTTTCTGTAAATTAACTCATTTTTCCCTCACGTTTAGTTTATGAAGTAATTATTCATATTGTCCACAATTAATAAATGAAGAAGCAAAAGCAGGGGTACAGCTGAGAAGTAATAGAATGAGCATTGAAACCCTGCTGGTACCCATACAGAGGAGAGCCTACAGTCCTAAACACATCAGAAATGATCTTCTTGATAATTAACATTACCCTGATTAGGCCATGTGCAGGCCATAGCCAGTGGGGAGACAGCCAGACCCCAGCCTTTCTCTGTGAGTCAGTGCCATTCGCGGACTGAAGGGGAAGACATCAAGGATTCACCAAGAAGCAAGCCCTCCCTGCAAACCAGTGCCAGGTGTGGGCTGCTGCTGGCAGGGGACAGCTAGACCTTAGCCCCTTAGGGTGTGCAGGCTAGGAAACAAGAAGAGCCAAACACCCCCCACCCTGTTAAGCGACCGGCTCATCCAGAGAAAATACAGGCTGTGATGATAGCTATTATGGTGAAATGCAATTTGATGCATGTGGTGTTTTGGTGTTTCACTGACTTTTTAGGTCTAGGGCCAGTGGTCTGATCATCTGTTCAGAGGATAGCAGTATGCAGTGTGGCATCTATGGGGGATCTCCTTCTGAAGGTGGTAGCCATTGTTGATTGCCTATTGTCTTGTTTTGAGGTCCTGTATCATTTTCATTGTTTTGTTGTGTTGGGTTTTATTCTGTTTTGTTTTGTTTGATTTTGTTATATCTGATGGCATAGGCAGCTATTTCAAAGATAGCAAGATATATTATGGTAGCCATTTTGGCTTTACTGTTGTCTTGTTTTGAAGTCCATTATTGCATTAATTGTTTTGTTTTTATTGGTTCTATTCTTTTCTATTTTGTTTGAATTTTACTTTGTCTGAAGGCATCTGCAGCTATTTTGAAAACAACAAGAGGCATTATGGCAACTATTGATTGTGTATTGTTTTGAAGTCCTGTGTCACTTATACTGGTTTGTTTTGATTGGTTTTATTCTGTTTTATTTTGCTTGGTTTTATCCTCTATAAAATAAAATAAATAAAATAAAATAAACAATACTTTGATTTAAAAAAACTGCTTAAAATCTGTTATGGTTGATACATTGTGTCAACTTGAGAAGTTTAGAAGTTTAACTAAGAGACTCAGCAGGGATCCAGGATCCTTACTTTGTAAATATTCTTATCCTGTGCAAGAGAAGGCAAGATTTTTGTGAGTTCTAGACCCACCCTGGAGTGAGGTAGCCTGTGTACAATACAAGGGAGAAAAAGAGGTTTGCTTTCCCCATCTTTTGCTCTGGCTGCTTTTGCTGGCTGCTGCCTTGAAGTGTTGCCCTGGTGCCATACCACCCCGCTTTGGAGCTAGCTGATTATGGACTGAAACTTCCACAAATAGTAAGCTAAATACACCTTTTCTTCCCTTATTTTGGGTGTTGGGTATTTTGTCCTAGCAATGAGAGAGAAGTAACCAAGACAGATTCTCAGTTTCTTAGGTTCTTACTTTTTTTTTGTTTGTTTGTTTTTTAGTAATTTGCAAGTTAATATTTGGTTTTCTGTGTGTTTCTGTTGCTTCTCATTTCTGATCATTTAAATATGTATTTTAAGTTAAACTGTTTTTAACCTCATGTACACAGCACACTTTGACATATAAAGGTGCTTTGCCATGTGAAAGATAAAAAGGAAATTTGCTACAATTTTACAATAGAATTCACATTTTATCACTCAACATATAGTAAAATATAGCTTATGTTTCTGTTGCTATGAAACACTTTGAACATATTAAAAGGATATACATTTAATAGGGAACCAAGTTCCTAACAAACAGTTTTGACAAGTCATATTATTTTTGTCTTGTTTTCAATGTTAAAAAGGAAAGCTGTTGAAGTATATAAATAGTATATGAAGTCTATGTATCTCTCCTTGTTATAATTTCTTCCCTCTCCTCCTACAGCTTTTTATAACCTTAAATTTGATATCTAGACTTTTAATGCATTTCTTTCCTTGTTTACTTTTACCACAGTTATAGATCAGCATAAATAATAGTGTTCTTTGTGATTGCTATAGACTGAATGTTTCCTCCAAATCTTTGTGTCAGAGCCCTAACCCCAGTGTGATTATATCACAGGTAGTGTCTTCAAGAGGTGATTAGATATAAGGTCATGAGGTGCAGGTTCCTGATGGGTCCCTACTGTGTGTGGGTGATTAGTCAACCAATCTGGGAGACTATATCTGGCCCCCGGCTCCTTCCTCTTGGTGTTCTTCCTCTGCTCTATACTTCCTAGATGACATGAGTTGAGCAGCTTTCCTCCACCATTCCCTTCCACCATAGTTTTGCTTTGCAGCCAGCTAATGATGGACTGAAACCTCTGAAATTGTCAGCCTAAATAAACCTCTTCTCTTTTAAATTGTTTATATTGGATATTTTTGGCCAGAAATGGAAAAGTGACAATCACCTATGTATATTCCACATTTTTAAAAATTCTATTGATAAAGGGCTAGAGATCTAGCTTGGCGGCCTAAGCGCCTGCCTGGCAAGTGCAAAGTTGTGAGTTCAATCCCCGGTGCCAAAAAAAAGAGAAAAAACTCTACTGATGGAAATTCTGATTGTTTCCATATCTTGGCTATTTTGAATAATGGTATAATAAACAAGGACATGCAGGTATCTTCTTCTTTCTTTTTTTTCTCCAGATATCAATTCTTTTGGATGCACGTTCAGCTGTCGGATTGCTAGATCACCTGGTAGTTACATTTTAAGTTTTTGAGAAACGTGCATGCTATTTCCCATAGTGGCCGCATAATTTTACATCCCCACCAATAGTATATAAAAGTTGTAAATTCTCCACATCCTCCTCAACGTTTATGTTTTTTTAAAAAAGCATTGCTATTCTAACATGTATATTGTGATATTTCATTGTGATTTTTGGCATTTCCCTAATGATTAATAATGTTAAATATATTTGCTTGTAATCCGTTGGTCTTGGCATGTCTTTTTGGTGAAATAGCTATTGAAGTTTTCTCATTTAAAAAAGTTTTTGTAGGAGAAATGTTTTAAAATTCATAAAACATCACACTTTATGTAGCTGGATGTTTTTGTTCAGCATTATGCTTTTGAAATTTACCTGTGTTGATAAATCCTGCTCTGGTTCATTGAATATAATATTTTTTAAATCACTGAGCTTATTCTTTTTCTTTTGCAGCAAATCATTGTTATAATGGACATGCCTGTACTTGTATTCTTACAAAAAAATGTAAAAATATGGCTATATACTCAATAATTGAGTTATTGGGTTGCAGGACATGAACAGCTTTAATAGATTTAAATTATTCTTCACATGTGGCTTAACTTATATTTTATAATTCTTACTACAGAATACTACAAAATAATTACAGAATTACTGGAAACATTAGGGGAAAAGGCTAATCAAATCTGTATCTATCTAAAAATCTTTGTACTATGAATTTTACTTATATAATATGACCATGTTATATTTATGCCTGGTCTTGCTTCTAAAAATATATTCTAAATACAGTATGTCATTATAATAATATAAAATTATTACTATCATCTTTAACAACTACATAACATTTTATCAGATGAATGTAATACATAATCATCTGCCCATTGTTTAATTTTTTTTTTTTTTTGTGGCACTGGGGATCGAACTCACAACCTCGCCCTTGCCAGGCAGGTGCTTAGGCTGCTGAGCTAATCCCCAGCCCTTGTGTTTTTGAGACAGGGTCTCACTATGCCATTCAGGCTGGCCTTGAGTTCACTTTGTAGCCTAGGCTGGTCTCGAACTCACAGCGATCCTCCTGTCTGAGCCTCCTGAGTGCTGGGATTACAGGTGTGCGCCGCCAGGCCCGGCTCATTGGTTGATTTTTATTACTTCAATTTTTCACCATTTTAAACATTTATACATTGTATAGTTTTGATAAATGTCTTCATATTACTTTGAGTTCTGTTTTCTTATCTCAATATTACATCATATATACATTTTATGCTTTCCATTTATTGCTTCAAGCCAGTCCACAGGATGGACTCACACAATCCATACAAAAATTTGGATTAATCTAAAAGGTGGGATAGCTTGCATCAAATGTTTGAGTACTTTACAGTTTCTCTCTTGTCCAAGTAGTTACCACTCCTGTATTTTAACAAATGTATTTTGGGTTCTGGAGAGCTACTCTCTATTGAAATGGCTAAAAGGAGGCTGGAATGGTTGATTGCTTTTGATTTTATTGTAGAATTGTAATCTCCACCATTTCCAAAGTTGGCATATTGTGGAACCAGGCTCATGTGCAATGGATATGATTTCTAAAATTTGTCTTTGTCCTTTCTCTTTTGTAATTTTGAACAAGCTGTCATAATAAGGTCACAGTAGAGGCTCAGCCTTATGTTAACAACTTTCTGGAGTTGAAATAGAATTCCCCCGAGAAGGCTGCACAGCAGTGTTTGGCATGCAAACAAAGAAATATCAAAAGAACAGCCCAGTTTTCTTGTGATGGGTATGCACTCTGTGATCAAGACTCTGGAATATTAATTATAAGGTAGAGGAATGCTGAGATTAAAAGGATATGTAAAACACAATATAGGTTTCTAATGCAGCTGAAACAAATTAATTTCCCCACTGATTATATTTATTTTATAAGCAGTTCCAGCTCTATACATAGCTCAAGAAAGACTTTCTTCCGAGGCAGTTCTTTAGATAAAATAATAGATCAACTTTTACTAAGAGAATGTAGGACTGACCTACAAATTCTGTGAATTTCATACCCTCAGGTGAAATGGGATGATAGTAAGAAAACTGACTAAACCCTGCCAAGAATAGTAGCTTCTGAGTTGCCACCATATTTCTGCAGCTAGAATATTTTACCATAATTTGAGTTTTTAAAAGTGACAGTCTGTTCAATTTAATATTAGATATAATTGTTAAGTTTTTCACCATAATGAAATCAAATCTGGCTCTGAGAAAATTATACTCATTGCTTTTTGCGCTATTCCTAGGGCACAAATGTCTAATTTCTTTTTAGCATGATATATGTGGTCAATTATAACACCCAATATGAGTTTTCCCTTTCCTCTGAGACTTTGACCACAGTCCATTTGGCATTCCT
>RJWT010036635.1:0-13218 GCA_004365215.1 Cuniculus paca | reverse complement strand
AATTGGATACTAGAGCCATTGGCATTGTATACGAATACTGCGAATACTACATCAGGGTCAGCTGTGACCCACTCCTGTGCACAGAACTGCACCTCAGGCTGCGCTAATGAGCAGCCCTGCAGGACCAGCTTCTTGCTGCTGCTGATGACTCTTTGGGGAGTCTCTAGCCTCCAGCTCAGCACATGCACCCAGTGTCAGCCCTCAAGCGAAGACTTCCTGGACACTGCCTCTGAGAAAGGCACTGGTCCTTACCCCGTCACTCCTCTCCAAATGTGAAAAGTGACCTGGAGACCTTGAGGTTAGTCTCATTTTTCAATGTGCTTTTCACATTTCCAAAAGTAGCCACAGGACCAGCTCACTCACCCCTTGAAGTTGACTGCATTTCCTTTCTTTGGGGCTCCCTGGGTTTTGCCTTTGAAGTTTAAACCTGGGAGCAGTTATCTGCCAGCCAAGATAAGCACTCCCAGAGCTTTCACAGGCAGCCAGGGCTAACAAAGGAGGGATAAGACCTCTCAGTGCGCTTTGCCATCTCCCAACTCACAGTGGAAATGAGAGTAATCAAGGTTCTTTCCACAGGGTGCTCCAAGAGTGAATCCAATCAAATTAAAAGAAAGTCAGAAAGAAAAGATAAAATAGCTTCAAAAGAGAACCCACAGCTGTAGACTTGCCTGCCAATCAGCAGGAGTCATAAGCCAATCAGAGTGAAAGTAAAAAAAAAATGTTTGAAAGAAAAGGCATTTGAATCATTGCATTCCACCAGAATAAAGGAAGAAAAAGCTAGTCAGCTGGTACAAGGTACACAAAAAGGCTGATAATCAGTTGATCCATCTAAGCATGTTGATGAAGCTTACACATGCCCATCTGAATTGGCAGGCTTTTTCAGGGTCCAGTCATGATTTTGGCATCCTTGTAGCCTACTGTCTGTGATCTCATAAATTTAGCGTAACCTAGAGAGGTAGGCATAGTGAATTGAGTTGTATGGTTTTCCCGGTCACTAGTACAAAAGTGCCCTTGCCATTTTAATAAGATAATTAAATCCTCATGTCCCTAAAAATAAAGATTTCTTATGCACTGCAAAATCCAGTATCTAAAGGAGAATTTGTCAGACGATACTATTGAATCTTATGTCCAAGAAAGACAAGGCTCATTTAAAGCAACTTTAAATGATAACTTAGGATAAGGAGATAAATGAAGGTTAGATGAACCCAGGTTTGGCTAGACCAGACAAAACTGATTAGCTTGCTGAAATGAGATGATTGAGGTTTGGGGAGTTTATGTGTCAGGAACCAGTGACCTGGTACACAGCATCGTGGATGGGCGAATCTTAATAGGAAGGATACTTTTAGAACACAAGTGGAGGCCTTGACAATACTTCCAAAAAATCTATGTCATCTCTGCAGTCAGTGGGATGCACTAGTAAGTGCAGGATCTTTGTTCCCTGTTGAATTAGCACACCCTGTCCCAAAGAGTAAAAGCAAAGATAGCTGATACCAAAACTAGAAGCATTTTTTTTTTCTGGAACTGTAGTAAGGCAGAATCATGATTTTCAACAGATGCCCACATACCCCCAGAATTCATGATTATGTCCCTTATGTGCCAACGGGACTGTGAAGCTTCGATTAAGTGTCTTGATACAAGGCAATAATCATGGATTATCTGGGTGGGTCAAACATAAACACAAGTGATGTTGCAGGAGGAAGGCAGGACACCAGACATGGTGATGACAATATCTGAGGTCAAAGAGAAGCAGGTGAAAATGCTGCCTTGCTAACATTAAAGATGGAATAAGAAGTCATCAACCAAAGATTACTTCTGGCTCTAGAAGCTAGAAGAGGCCAAGAAACTGATTCTATTCATGAGGAGTACAGTGCTGTCAACACAGTTTAGATATTTGCACTCTGGAACTAGAAGAGAAAAAAAAAATACGTGCTGTTTTAAGGCACTAAATTTATGATTATGTGTAATAGTAGCAATAGAAATTAATATAGTCATCTTTCAAAATCAGTGTTCTTATGTAATCTATACTATAGAATATGTTGTTCTTTTAGAAATAACAGACCATACATACACTCAGAGAGATACGGCAAGATTTGATGTAAACATAGGGATGAATGAATATTACAATAAGAAAAGAAATAACCTACAGCTCAACATGTTTTACAGAACAGTTCTCCATATTGTAAGCAGATCCAAAACATCAATGAAATTGCTGCTGGTGGAGGAGAAATCATCGGATGAGAGAGGGAATGGGATAAAAGATACTCAATCAACTCATCACAAATATGACCATCAACCCTTTTCCATGCTCAGTTTAAAACATTTTAAATAGGAAAGATTTTTTTTAAAGTTTAGTTTACTCACTATATTTTGAAATGAGAATTTAAACTTTATCTTAGCATAGTAGCACAGACACAGACACACACACACACACACACACACACTATATATATATATTGATTCCAGCAAACACACTACCCAGGGAAAATTACCATATTTTATGGTTAAGGAATGCTAACAAAAATTTAGTTTACCATATTGGAACATGCTGCTTTTAGTTACTCTTTCTTAGGCCATTGTCTGATCGTTACTGTTGATATGATTACTTTATGCAATACTTTCCTCACATCCTCAGTTTCCTTTTAGAAATGAAATTCACCCCTGACCGTTTCGTAAAAGTCTCAATGACTCCACCAAAGATAATTTCCTTAGTCTCAATGTGATTTAGACTTTAAAAAAGGAATTAAGATTGAAATTTGGCCTATAGTAATTTCTGACCCATAAATCAACCTGATGACAATGCGTAGTTAATTGTCCAATGAATCTACAAGCAGGCCATAGTAATAAAATAGAAATAGAAAGAAAGATAGGCACAAAGACATAGAGACAAAAGCAGAGATCTCAAATTCAAAGTAATTTTAAAACATTGTAAAAATAATTAAGTCAGTAAAATATTTACATATCATATCTCGTCAGTACTTTTTAAACATAAAACTGAAGGAAATATTGACCAAATAAAGAATTTGTCTCTTCTAGATTTTGAAAATATTTTCCCAAAGCAATAATTATATCTTTAAGGGGAGGTGAGCCAAGTGAGGGTCTGGATATTTGAATTAAAAAAGAGTTAATTTGCTATTTATTTTCAGGTGTCACTTATGGAAATAGTTTTCATGTTTGTGTATGTGATTGTGTTTTCTTATTAATTTTTCTAATGATTGCAAAACAGTCTTCATCAAAGGGCTAGCATTAGATTTCTTAAAGCAAAGTGAGTTTTATCCAAACATTGCACAAGTGTTGTGCATGGTACCAATATAATTTTGGACAAAGTATAGTCAATTTCACAGGAAATATGTGTAATTTTCAAGTTCTTTGGTAGCAATTTTGAAACTTTAAGTACAAAATGGATCCATATGATGAACTCACTGCCCAAGGAATAAAAATGGTGATGTTAATAACGATTGCCTTTTTAAAAATCTCTTAGAGCTGAAATGCTGCTCTTCTACCCCATTGCAAGTTAGTAAAATCCTACCTTTGAAAAATTTTGAAATTATAAAGAAAATAAGATTCTTTCTGTGTTAGAAAGTTATTCCTGAGGCTGAAAAGATATCTCAAAAAAGATAAAATGAAATGCAGCTTATTTTCATACCATGAATATTCTAAGCAACTAAAACATAAAGCTTTATAACCTTGATTGGCATTGAAAATAGGTAACTCTTGAGAGACCGATGGGCATATTATGCTCTCAGGGCTTTTATTCCTCAGTGGAGTCACAGTAATTCCTTCCAACTTTTCACAGAATATTATTGCTTCTGCGAAAAGTGAATTAATTTTCCAACATAAGTTGTTTTTGTTCTCTGGTGAAGATGATTCTCTTCAAATAAAATGAATCGAATTGCTCATCAAGTATGAAAAATATGCACAAAACATTTGTTACAAAAAAGACAGGGAAGTTGCAAATATTACTATGTATTCCCTTACCCGGAAGAGTGACCTCAAGTTTATTTAAAGATCAAAAGAGAAAATCCTTTTGAAATATTTTTAAAACTAGAAAATGGATTGCTCGCTTTCTTTGTTGGATAAGCATCCTAGTTTAATATGCTTTTCTGCTACAGATTCTGATCCATTACCATCAACATTCAACCTCAAGAATACCCTGTTTCAATGAGGATCAACATACATGGTCTTAATATATGCTGGAATTTTTTTTTTCTTTTTGTACTAGGGCTCGAATTCACCACCTTGCACTTACCAGACAAGTGCTTGAACCGCTGGGCTAAACACCTGGCCCTACTTGAATTTTTTATAAAATACAACCTACTGATATTAATACCTCAGTTACATGTGTGTTTTCTTTAGTATATGGGACTCTTATGGGTTCTATTAAGTCATTATGTTTCAATCTGAATAGAATTATTCTAAATAATGTCCAATAAGTTTTTTAAAAAGTCAGAATATTAGAGTGCCTGTTTAAATAAAATGATTAACAAAGATCTTTAATGATTTTTCACCGAGCAATTATTGTATTTTGGTAAGAAAATTAGTTTTAACAATGTGTATGATTGGAAAGATATAATCGTGTCTCTTGTATTACTATTCACTGATTAAGTGAATTCAAAAGATAATAAGCATATGCTAATAAGGTGTTATTTTATAAACCATAAAAGCATGTGTGAACATTCCAAAAAGTATTTCATGATGCAGTCAAGAAGTGCCATTATTTTTCTCTCTCATGGTGTATAAATCTTGTGTGTTGGTTGATGCTTTCTCTGTCTTGCGTGACCAACCTGGCAGGCCCTTGACATTTCAAGTTAAATTTATGTCATAAAACTTTAAGTCTTACAATATAGTGTCAATGAGTAAGTATGTTTCCAATTTCAAAATGTAATCAAAGTCAAAACTTCAATTTTGTGTTAAAGTTTAGATTTCTCTCCATCCTCCAGCTTTGCCTTTTGCAGCACACAATCTGTTCCTCTGCCTTGTATCTTTTGCCAATAGAGACACTCAAATCTCCAGCCACACTTCTGACCTTTTACATATTCAAAGTGCATAGTCATTCCTTTTTTTGTTAATTTTCATGCTAAACTTTTTCTGTTTCTCTCAAAAAGGATTGTTAGATTTTTAAAAATCTGGATAGTGTGTGTGTGTGTGTGTGTGTGTGCACGTGCATGTTCCAGGTGCTGCTGATCTTTTCAAAAATTTATAGTCTAGAAAACAAGATAAATACTCCAAATGAGACTATATGCAGAGTACGGGTTAAACATTCTGTTCAGTATTCATTAGCTTGATGCTATTTATGCAAATCCATGAGCCTCCTTACTTCTTTATTCTAAAGATTCCAAAGATGAAATTGCCAAATAATGGTATAACTCTTTTACATTTTCCATTATGTATGCCTTACCTATGTAGTTAAATAACACAATGTCCATGATCAAAGACTTACTATATTGTATCTTACCTTTAAACATAATACTGAAAACAAGAAACTTTTTCAATGCGAGAGGCACAAAGGAAAAAAATGGGGATGAGATAATGATGACAGATGGAGAATACCGAAGTTTGTACCAGCTCTGAGTGAAACTAAACCTCGGTACCATGTTTTTTTCTTTCTCTGTGCCTTGCTTCTCCATCAGCATTAGTGACCAAAGTCTGCCTACCACCTCCAAGTTTAGCTCTGTCTAATTTCTTGGTAAGGATGGAGTTACCCTTAGAGCCATCAATGTGAAGGACGTAAAACTGGTCAAACTGACAACTGTTCTGCACTCTAGTCACCCCGTTTTCTACTCACTTTCAAAGGAAGTTGTTTTTTCCACTCTGTGTGACCAACTTCTGGGTATAAGTTACTGATTTCACTTTAATTTCATGCTAGGTTTAAAACTTAAACTTGGCCTTTACTGAAGATTAAATTATAAAACATTTTTATGTTTTGCTAATTTCTCCCTCACTGTAGGGAGAAGATCCTATTCTTGTACCCTTCAGTATAGATTGAGACTATGCTCCAAACCAGGACTATTAAGAAACCCCTTGGCTAACCACAATGGTCACTGATTATATCACTGCAGTGACTTAACACAATACCCATTCTGCTAGCCCACAGTTGTGGGGTTGAAGTATTTAGCTTGGGTTCTTCTACCTAACCGTTTAGTTCTCAGCAGGTCACACACATGCATTCAACTGTAATTCAGGTTTAGGGATGGGTACACCTAATTTTTCCAACAGCAGGTGACCTAAGTTTGTTTTAATGGAAGAGGTAGAAGTTCTGAGGGTTAGACTTAGTAATGAGACATCATGATGACCACATTCCTTTTGGCAAAATAAAGCAGAAGACCTAAGAGTATCAAAGAATATGGAAATAGAGGATCTGTTTTCATGGAGCAACTGCAAAACTGCACTGAAAAATATATGTGCAAGTGAAAGCTGGAAAAACAGGAGAACTTTTTAATAATCAACCTACAAATTCAACTTACAATCATTACTGAATTCCTGATCATTGAGTATTGCTTTGTGTGCTAGCACTGGTAAGAGCCCATCTAATTTCAAGGTCCCTCTTTGGCTACCATATTTTAAAATGTAACTTCTATTCTTCAGAAAAACGAATGGGAAAAAGCAGCAACGACTCTGATTTACAAGTTTCTGTACTCCAATTCCTTTACTTCTGGATGCATTATTTTCCCCAATGCATTTTTCCTTGTACCGTGCCTCTGGATGACTGTCAAGCAATAATTATACATGTTTATATTAATTTTGGAGTGGTTTTTTTTTCCCCTTAGGAGCACCATCTCAGGAAAATCAGATCAAAAGTGCTTATAAAAACCTGAGTCAATCAAGAAACTATTTACTAGAATTTAAGACCCTAAGTAATTAGAGTAATAGCCCTGTGGTTCATCTAACGCATTTTGACATCCTGTTCCCCATGTACTCATAGTGTTGCTGAGGTTCATTTGGAAGCTGTCATGTTTGAATATTAAAGATCAAGGTAAGAAATCAATAGCGGTATCTTTTTTTTGAAATAGATAGAAAATCTGAATTTCCCTCAGGACTTGGGATAGGATTCAGCATTTCAAATAAACAAATTTAAAAGCTATTTTAAATCTCTAATATTACTTGGTGTGCTATTAATAATATCATGGACCAGAGACTGAATGAATGAATGAAGGTGAACATATTTAAAGTTTGAAATAAAATAGAATTGAAAATAAGTTAGTAATTTTTATTATATTAATAGCTATCATTTTTGAGTACTACTCTAAGCATTCATGTGCTTTAGTCATTTAATTTTATGACCCTACAAGCAGGTGTTATTATTAACAGTTTCTAAATAAGGAAATAGAATTTGCAGTAATTTAAGTAATGTGCCAAAAATTTACACAGTTAGTAAATGACTGAGTTCATTTGAACTTGGTTTCTCGGATATGAATTTCAGGCTGCTTAACCCTTAAACATGTGCTTTCATCCACTGTATTGCAATGCTGAATTCACGTGAAATACTGTTATAAACAAGTTTTAAAGGAAAATATATTCATAAATGAGACAACCTTTAAATTAAAATTGAAATAAATTCTTTGTTTTGGAATTCGTATAGCCCCAATTCCATTAATTGCATATGCTACTTTCTGTGATGAAATCAGAGAGATTTTCAGCTGTACGTATAAAGGAATGTCTTTTTCTCTAGGATCTTTACTTCCAACATTCATATTTCCATTACTTATTTCCAATAATGATAGTATGTTTGCATTGAGTTTCCTAATAGACAAAAGTTTTGGGAAAGGGGAGATCTTTCATAGAGCCAAGTGTTGTATGTCACAGAAATGTATGTTTACATAGCACATGTATGCATATTAGCATAAATGTATACATATATGTTCATGTACGACTTAACAAAATTTCCATTTTAATCCTCACTAGTTTCAATCATTCTAGAATAAACAAGTGTTGTGGTTTATACATTGTGTCAACTTAAGAAGTGTAGAAGTTAACTAAGTGACTCAGCAGTGCTACATCCTGGGGTGTAGAGGATAAGCGGTACCATTCTAGGATGTTGTTCATTGTGTCGATTTGAGAAAGTAGGAAGTTTAAGTGATTCGGCAGGGGGCCCGGGCCCTTAGTTTGTAACATCCTCATCCTGTGCAAGAGGAGGGCAGGCAGATCGTGTGAGTGCTACACCCACCCCAGGGGAGTAGCCTGAATACAATAAAAGACAAATGAGGAGGGTCTGGTTGCTGGTTCTCCAGAGGTGCTCCAGTCTTCGCTTTCAACTTGGGCATCATCTCCCGGCTTCGGGCAGTGTGTCTGGCTTCCACCTGGGACTCTTCAGCCTTCGTCATAGACTCTTCAGTGTTCCATCACGGACCCATCGACCTCCTGATGCGGACTTGCATGGGACACTGCAGTAAGCTGCAGCCCTTGGGCTGGGCCCTTCAACCTCCAGCGTGCAGACACCCTCTGCGAGCTCCCTCATCTGACTCTGTGGCTGACCATTGTAAGCCAATCTTGTAATTTCTTATACACTTGTATATCTTGTGATTTATCTGTTTCTCTAGTATCCCTAACTGATACAACAAGTATTATTGCTAATTTATGCAGCTTTTAGCAAATTATTTTAAAAAGGCCAAGTATTGACACCAAATTAAATCCTAGTGATTAGAATTTAGAAGTAGATTTCAGTTTGTTATGAAAAATCCTAGTTATCTAGACCCGTGTTCTTAAATGTTAAAAGCCTACCAATTATGAAATGTAGCAACGAACATGTATTTAACCTAGAAACAAGCTATGGACCAAACCAGCACATTATGTGATGTTCTTTTAATTAACACTAAAATACTATGTAACCTGGCAGTGATAACATATAGGTGGTGACATTTCAGGGATAAACCCTATTCTAAAGGATTAATTAGCATTTATTCAAGTAAATGATAATGGAGATTTTAATAGTAACTGGGTCCACTGGGCTTGTTTACTTGTTTTTTAGATATACAGGGCAATTTAATTAACTCTATGGCTTTCCATGCATTTCCCAGGTGCTAAAGATGTCATGCTACTACCGCAGGACCACAAGATAAACCAATGTATTTTCTTCACCTTTTGTGCTGGTAGTGTTTTTTAGTCTTTTCTTTAATTTAACTTGTTTCTTTTTATTAAGTATAAAATTAAATGACTGCTGGGGATTTAGCCCAGTGGCATAAGCGCCTGCCTGGCAAACGTGAGGTCATGAGTTCGATCCCCATTACCAAAAAAAAAAAAAAAAGACTATAAAAGTTTATATTAAATATACCACTGAAATCACTTTCCTGGAGACAAATTAGGAAATGATTTTAGGAATAATCTGTGCATCTATCAAAATATGTTTTATTTTTTAAGCAAGTGGTAGGTTGAGTTTTACACTTTGTTATATGTACTATTTTTTCTATTCATTGGTATGCAAAATGAATATTGCTCCATATCCCTGCAGAAAGAGATTACACATTCATATAATTGGTTGTACAGTATTGCATTGCATGGATGGATGTAACAGATACTTTATTTAACCAGTTTTTCATTGATGGATGTTAAGATTGTTTCTGAACTTTTACAAAACAAAAATACTGCAGCAATCTCATATGAGTCTTTATTTTATTTGCAAGTGGTCAACTAAGGGAACTGTGAAAACAAGAGGAGCTCTGTTTTTACAAAGTTTGGCAGACAGCCTTTAAATACACTTTGGAAATGGAGGTATCCTTCACATACACTTAGGTAAATCATCTATATAGTTACTTATTATGACAGTTACACTTAGTTGACCAGGTTGAGAGACTCGAAGAGAAATGATTGCATCATGGATGCACTCTTTGTGTTGTTAGGAGGTGAGACCCAGTTGCAGGGCGTGGCTTCAGAGGATATATCTCTGACCAGTGCACCTCCCCTGTGCTTTGCTTCCTGGCTGCCTTGATGTGAGCAGTTTGCTCTCCCATACCCTTCTGCTATGATGTTTCTGCTTTTGAGCTAGGTGACCATGAACTGAATTCTCTAAAACAGTGAGCCAAAATAAGCCGTTTCCTCCTTCACACAGTGAGCAGCCGCTGTTTGGTTGCAATAACAGGAAACCTGACCAATACACTTTTCTGTGATTCCTATAGATATCATGGCATGAAAGAATAAAATATTCCACTATAATGAATAACTCTGTGTTTATTTATGGAATAATTATTGTCAGCATAGATTCAGGTTTTTATTTAAAGAATTGTAATTCATTGATGTTCTTAATTTTTTCACCTAGATATTGCTTCATATTTAGGTGCCCTTTCAACTTGCCTCTCGTATTTTAGGGCATCATCTTATCATTTTATTTCATCCTTTTTCTCACTATATAGTCATTTGGTTTTTCTATATATGCTTTACATGCTTGGTTTATAAACATGAGTGCAGAATTTTTAATTAAATTGAAAATGTGTCATTTGTAATGTGACTTATTAGAAACATTTCTTTGTTTTCCACTCATTTTCTGTCATTTTCTTTTAGTATGTTTGTACTTTTGCAGCAGCAAATAGAAACACCAAAACACTCAAGAATTGGAGGCAGATTTATTTATGTCGACAGGCACTGATAAGGATCATTCCCAAAGATATCAGACCGTGATCTCTGGTAGTCTAGGGCTTATGTGGGATGAACCAACTGGAAGTACAGGGGCACAATGACTTGGGGATAGGTTCTTATAATATGCATCACAGTGATCAGCTGTCTCTAAGAAACAAAAGTAACAGGAACTGTAACCAAAACTATTACCTGGGCAACTAACGAACTGAAGTATATTGGCTGGAGGGGGGAGTCATCTTCTGCTACCCTGACCCTTATTAGCTACCTCAGTGAAAATTCATGTTTTAATCAGATGAATTTGTTTTTTCGGATGAGCTATTTGTAGAAAGTTGTAAGGAATAATCTGGAGCTGAGTTTTCTGCTAGCAAGAATTTTTTATGAGTTAGTTTAGTCTTTACTTTTCTTTAGCCATGGAAAAAGTCAGAAAGCTATGAGACTCCCCCATAAAATTTTATCTCTCATTCCCTAACCTCCAACATAGGCACAGTTTTTATCTGAAACTTTGGCTTGTTTGCATTTTAAATTCGGTCTTCTGCTCAACTTTCCTTTCTTTCCAGAACCCAATTAGACGGAGAAGTTCTATACACAACCCCATACATTCAGTTCCAGAGTTAATAAGTAGAATTTTCTACATTTCACCACGGGATGTATATATAACCTTGGAGAATTGTAGTTTTAGTGGTTTGATGGAGACCACTACAAAGTGAAACTGAGCAGGATTTAGAATTAATCAAATAGCTTTCTTTTTTTTTTTTTTTTTTTTTGCGGCACCAGGGATTGAACGCACGATCTTGCGCTTGACGGGCAGGCGCTTAGACCGCTGAGCTAGATCCCCAGCCCTGTTTTTGAGACAGGGTCTCACTATGCCATTCAGGCTGGCCTTGAGCTCACTTTGTAGCCCAGGATGGTCTCGAACTCACAACGATCCGCCTGTCTCAGCCTCCCGAGTGCTGGGATCACAGGCGTGAGCCACCACTCCCGGCTCAATTAGCTTTCTACATTTACTTATGAGTCTATCACAGGCCTAGATGACTTGCTCAAAGATAGGTGGCTGGATACAGAAGTGCAGCTGTCCACGCCAATGGTCACAGGAGAGGCCTGTATTGGTCTGTGACATTGTGATACCTCATAGGGCAAAATAAAGCTGCAGCTGAGGACTGCTGGCTCTCATTCTGATTCTTATGATAAAGACTGCAGCTACAGCCATTTGGCTCCTGCAGTAAATTTCATCCTTAGAGATAAGACAGTTCTCTTAATTAGCAAAAATTAGTATTGGAGAAGATTTGCTCTAAACCTCCCAAGGTCCTGCTCAGTTTCCTGCCTTTATCTCAGGTATCCCTTTCCTTTATTTGAAAATCCAATAAATATGGATGCTCCAGAGAAGTCTTTGTCTTAGGTTCTAGAGCGTCTTGACCTTCCTGGATTCTCCAAATCATATTACATTGTCTTTTTATTTCAACCTTTGCCATAACTCACTTTAGGAGATTGGGGGTTAGGCCAAATCCCCAATAGTGGTTCTTATTAGATTTACATTCATGGCTTATATTATCTCCACTTTTGTCAGATTTCTGCTCAATCTCCATTTCTTATGACACAATATCCATTCCCTTTTTTTGACCTAATAGCAGAAAGATGAAATTTATGTTTCCATTTTCGTTATCCTTGCTGTATGTATTTAATTTCACAAACAAAAATCACATTTAATGGCCCAATATCAAAAGAGAAATTATTACTTAATAGTATCTGTCTCTGAAATATTGATTTATTGTGCTAATATACAAAATGGAGCAAGAGGCTTTTGTTTCTTATTTGTGTATCTTTTTGTCTCTTCGTATTTTAATACTGACTGTTTAATTTTACACTAAAAGCTCTGTGAGTTTTAGGATTTTTTTAGTGGAGGGAGTCAAAAGTAAAAGAAGTTTGCATTAAAGTGTAGAAGAGCTATGTTGGTAGTTAGACTCCAAGCCATTGGTATTACGCTTTGGCAGAAAATTTGTCCATATTTTGTTTATGTCCTGATAGTTTACAGGAGACTAGGATTAAAGACAACAGACTAATTGGTGAGGCTGAGGCAATTTCAAGTCAGAAGATTCAGGCTGTGGCTTGGGCACTTTTAGGGGCATTCAGCCAGCTCTATGTTGAGAATCAAGAGCAAATGGCACAGATGATTGATTTAAGAAGTTTTATGATTCAACAGAAAGGAAGCCCCTGTAAAGTTCGGATCTACAAAGATGAAGCAAAGGAGACCTTGGATGCTAATGAGATGAATACTAAAGACAAGCCACTATTTTATATCAGGAGAATAGGGAAAATGACTGGAAAGCATGTGAGGAATCAGTATGACTCCTTCCTTCATAAGTTCAATGATAGAAAAGAGAAAGATTTCTCTTTGAAAAGAGAACCCGAGAGCCTCCTCCATGAGAAGGCTGCTCTAGAGGTTGGCCGAATAGGAAATTGGCTTCCCATGATTCAGTCCACAGTACACAGACATTCAGACACTCAGAAGCCTTTGTACTTATGATTGAAAAGGGCCTGGCTATTGTTCAAACTGGTAGCAGATCTTGGCATCATCCACATGCAGAATACGAGAGTTATGGGGTCAGGGAAGCTTCTACATAGATTTCAGAAGAAGGCTTGGGAGGTCAGGCAGTGTGC
>RJWT010036634.1:0-13223 GCA_004365215.1 Cuniculus paca | reverse complement strand
GAACACTAGAGAGTTCATGCTTTCTCTGAAACTGGGCAAGATAACAGAGAGTATGAAACAGGTGTCTTGCTACCTGCCCTGGATTAAAGCAGTCTGCTGCCCTTCTAAACTTTGGGCTACTTCTTTGTGTTTATTCACTTGAACTGGAAATATACTGAAACAGGGAAGACATTGCTTGAAAACTGCCTTAAAGATCTTAGTGTTCTATTGAATTCAATAGGATGCAGTCACAGGATGCTGGATTTCCTGCTCAAAGCAAAAGAACATCAAGGTGAAGAAACATCATTTATCAATATATAAGTGTGGAGGTAAAGATGGGAAGTTTCAAGGGAAAGTATTTATCATGAGATATTGTTCTATTAAGCTGGCTTTATTTTGGTTATGTCTAGTGATTGATGTGCTATAGATGTAATCATTTTGTTGAAAAGATGTTAGCCCAGTAAAGTGTCAACTGCTCACTGTACCATTATTAAACAGCTGCATTCTGATTGACTTCCAAGCAAGAGAATTTCAAGCTCCTGTTAATCAGAAATAGCAACGCAAAAGCAAAAGCAAAGGCAAAAAATTGACAAAAGTACTTGATAGACTTTTAAAGTGTCTAAAGAAAAATTATGTTAAATATAACTCATCATCAAATAAAAGGTAAAAGAATCACATAAGGTAATAATTAGAAAACCATAATGCTTCACTTTGTAACATTCACCTATAATTGACTTTTATGATCCTCTCCTTTGAGGAAGATAATTAATCTTAGGAAATTATGACTTTCAAATTAAAATTTCTTTGAAAAAACTGGATAATAGATTTTATATATTTGTAGAAATCTCTTCTGACCTTGGACCTTATTCAAACTGAATTTCTTTGATTTGTTAACATTTAAACATGGAAAAACAACCTCTTCAACTTTTAGGTGAGCTGAAGAAAGTTTTTTATTTTGTTCTATGTATTTTTCTGATGATTAAACTTGATTGTCAGGTTGATGGATTGAGAAATACCTAGGAAATTAGTAGAGAATACCTCTGGGTGTGTTGTGAGGGTGTTTCCAGAGATTATTGGCATGTGGGACAGTGCTATGATTTATATCTAGCTGTCTTTCAAGTTCCTCATTCAGTCATAGGTGGGTTTTTTCAGAGGAAGCTGAATCTAGAGTTCGTGATTACTAAATCAGTCCACTGAATAGTTTGGTACTGTCCTAATTCCAGTAGCCTACATTGATTATAAAAGGAGAAGAAAGAAGCTGCTAAGGTCCCTTGCTTGCTTTGCTACCTTTTGCCCACCACAAACTGTTTATCCTCTGAGATGCCTGATATGCCATGCCACCCTGCCTTGGAGCCAGACTATTAGGGATTGAAACCTGCACAAACTGTGAGCTACACAAACTCCTCATCCTTTAATTTTGGGTATTAGGTATTTTGTCTCAGTGATGAGGAAAAGTAACTAAAACAGAATTTAATACCAGAGAAGTGAGGTTATTGGAGTAACTGTACTTGGCCATATGTTTTAGGAACCTTTGGAACTGGCTTGTGGAAAGGGAAAGAGTTAGGAAAGGCTTGGAGATACTAACTGAAAAAGTAAAGCTGGAACACCTTATACTGTATTTGATGGGGTATTCTGCTCAGAGCTCCGAAGACCAGAAGGCTGATAGAAATGCTGCCAGTAAAGAACAGGCCCAGGAGGTTAATTCTAGAGAGAAGGACTGCTTTAGCTCTTGGCCTCCAGATTAAGTGTGTTACGCCTTGGCAGAAAGTTTGTCTGTATTTTGCTTGTGTCCAGAAACTTTTGCTGAGACTGAGATTAATGGCAGTAGACTAATTAATCTTGCAGAAGAAATTTCAAGGCAGTCTAATGTTGAGACAGTGGCAAAGCTACTGTTGGGGGCTTTTAGCTAGAATTCTATAGATAATCAAGAGTAGACGAGCCAGCAGAATGATTGATATAAGATGCTGTGAGTTTGATAAGAAAGGAAGCTCCAGTAATGTTGCAGACTGTAAAGATTAAATGGAAGAGAAACTGGTCACTGAAAAAATTAGCAAGAAAAAGCTGAGTATGTCAGAAGACAATGGAAAAATGGCCTGAGGCTAACACAAGAAGCAGCGGGACTCCTACCTTTGCAGCCTCAAAGTTGCAAAAGTGAAAAATTTGCCTTGAGAAGAGAGCCTCAAAGCACCACTTTCCAGAATGACGATGGATTAGGGAAGCAGTTGCCTGGGATTTGGTTCATGATCACTCAACCCCTATAGACAAGAGAGAAGGAAGCTTGGCTACTGCTCCAGCTAATGGCAGACCTTGGCATCATCTATGTGGTACTGGTTTTAGGTTCCTGCAGAATGGAAGAGTTTGGGGGTCAGGGAAAGCTTCCCCCCAGATTTCAAAAGGCCTGGGAGAGTGTGTGAAACTGTGAGTGTGAACCAAAAAGTTCAAGGCAGACCTCAGAAGTTTGGAGAATCCAGGAATGTGGATCATTTGAAAAAAACTGCAAGGAGGGATCAGAGTCACTTGAAAAGAGAGACCATAGGATACACCACCACCAGAAGAGCTACCTTAGCCCTTTGGAATTCATGTCTTGCCACCGATCCTATAGGTGGAACTTAATGCTTACCCTGCTGCTGTTTGGACTATCTGTGGTCCCATGTTGTTTTGTATCCCTCTATTTGTACCTTTTGGACTGGTAATGTTTATCTTGTGTCATTGAATGTTGGAAGTGTTTAACTTTCTTTTAATTTGTATAGGGACTTACAGCTAAGAATTTGCTTTAAATCTCAGAGACTTGAGACTTAGATTTTTCAGCAATGCTGAAACTGTTATGACTTTGGTAACTCTTAGAGATGGACTAAGTGCCCTTTAAATAAAGGATGTCCATGAGTCTTTGGGGGGCCAGGGACAGAATGTTATGGTTTGTGTCTAGATGTCCCCACAGATCCTCATGTAGTCATAGGTAGTACTTTTTCAGAAGTGGCTGAATCTAGAGTATATGATGCTGAGATTAAGTGTGTGATTACTAAATCAACCCACTGATTGGTTTGGCACAACCCTAATCCCTGTGGCCTAGATAGATTATAAAAGGGGCAGAAAGAAGCTGTGAAGTTTCCTTGCTTTGCTACCTTCTGTTCACATTGAACTGTTTCTCCTCTGTGATGCTTTTCTGCCCTGAGATGATACCTTGGAGTAAGTCAATTATAGACTGAAACCTGTAAAAACTGTGATCTAGACAAACAATTCCTACTTTAACTTTGGGTGTTGAGTATTTTTCTCAGCAATGAGAAAAAGTAACTAAGACAGATGGTAAACTAAAATGCACCATGAATGTAGGCAGCACTATCCAACAGATCGGGATCCCAGAGAGAAAAAGAAGGGGTAGGAAGCCCTGCAGCACAAGCTTTTCTGTCTCTCTCTGCTTCCTGGTTTCCATAAGGTAAACACCTTTAATTTAGTATGTCCTCTTGTTGTAATATTTCTGCCTTGCTAGAAGGCCTAAGTGCTAGAGCAAGGAGATCATGAATGGAAACCTCTAATGTCATGAGCCAAAATAAAATTTCCTTCTTTAAGATGTTTTAATCAGATATTTTATTACAGCAATGAAAAGGTAACACTTTTTTTTCTTTTCCTTTTGAAAGTGTAAAATAGGACTTGACTAGTTAGTGGAATGTATCAAGACCATGAGAGTTATTCTATGATTCATAATCATATAAAACTGAGAGTGGTGGACATAGAAGCATCTATAACTAAAGAGAAAAGCACTTCCCAAGAGGAAAATGTGTTCTTCCCGACTGTCTTAGTTGGTGTGCACTCTTTGGCTTTCATCCTCTTTGTTGTGATACACAGCGTTTGGGACAGTATAAGGCAAGTAAGGACTTAACATTGTGCACAAAATTTAAAGGGCACGAAACATCCAGCACTTAATGAAATATATTCATTAATGTCAAAACTAATGTTAAAACATCCAATATTATCACAATAACAAGATTCCTTAAATGACAAGATTAATGTTATTGAATTCTCCTTTTGCTCCAGGCAGTGTACACACCAAATGGCGTACATAAGTTTACAATTTAATGAGTATTCACAGAAGCAGTATCCAAATTTAAAAGAAAAAAAAGACAGTATGTCCAATGCCTTGCGATATTCTAGTTGTTTACCCTTTCCTCAAGGGTTATCAAACTCCTGCCTTTTAACAACCATAAATTATTTTTTCTAATTTGTATAATTGAAATCATGAAATAGTTTGACCGACTTTTTTTGTTGTTGTTGTTGTTCAGGATTATGTTCATAAGATTCATGCACATATTGTGCAGTTGCAAAGAATATTTTCATTCTTGTATTATTTACTACTGGATGAATACTTTATTCATTTTGCTATGGGAGTTTGAATAAATTCCTGATGGAACTTTTAAAAAGAAAGATATTAGGAAAATGTTTTTGACAACAAAAAAATCAAAAAAACTCAAACCAAGCAAACAAAACCAAAAGCAGTTGGTTGAGGGGTTCCACCCTTTCACCATTCTTTGGTAATAGCACCTCTATTGTCATTTGAAAGTGTCCACTCCTACATTTTATGATGTGTAGGTGGGACCAAGATCAGCTCATAATTCAAATTAGCATTCCCTTGAATTAAATTTTTAGTTAGTCTAGTGCACACAGCAAACATGAATACTTCGAAGAGACTGTGCAAAAGTACCTGCTATTGATATCTTTCAATATGCAATGATTTTTTTTCTTCCTAGATATCCAGATGTTCAGCATTACCTTTGTTTCTGTGAGCTACTCAGTGCCCTTCTAACCAAGTGTTTCTGAGAAATTAAGCTAGTCAAATTATGTATCTGTTTCCTGTGCCCAAAATAAGTTTTATTAGTACATATTTGCAATACATAATGATGACATTCATCACGGGAGTTTGGACATGTACAAAATATAACCTTGTTTTGTCCCCTTTCCCTTCCATCCCTCCCTGCTCCCTCTAACTCTTGGTCCTCTTACCATTTGAAAAATCTCTATTTTCAGTTTTTTATTCTGTTTTTCATTCTTTTCCCTTTCCTTATCTCATCCCTCCATCTCTCATTTTCCTTCTCATTTATAGAGAGCCCTTCCTGGACCTTGTTGTGGTTCTGAAGTTTATATTTGTAATCCCATGGAAAAGTTTTTGGAATTCTATCAAGTTAATTCTAATCTACCACTACCAGTGTGACACAAGGCAGTGAGAACAGACACTAAGGCATGTTTGTAGTTGTGGGGATCCAAGGGGATCCTAGGAGCAGTTAGGGTGACGGCTAACTAGAACAAAGGCCTCCACCCAGGGCCAAACCCAGGTTTTATTAATTCGTGAAGAGGGAAGTGGCTCGGGAATGAGTGGTTGTAGTTGTGGCGGGAAGCACAAGAATGCCAAGAGCTGGGATAGGTAAGAGTCCTGAGATCACCTCTGCAATATGCAGAGGGAAGGATATGCAGAAAGAGCAATAGTCTGCAAAAAACAAGTAGAGGTAGTAGCTAATGTTAGGGGTCAGTGCTTCAGCTCCCTTGTGTAATTTTTTTATGCCCTGGCAAGTCATAGCCTCTTATAGGAAATAGCCAACAGAGTGAAAAGACAAACCAACACAATGGGGATGGGGCAGAACAACAATAAAAAAATCTTTTGCCAGCTCGTCCTCAGAAAACTAACATCTACATATAGAAAATACTCAAAAAAATTAGACTCCCACAAAATGAAAGTGTCCAAGATATTTTAACACAGAAAACAGTCAGAGAATTATACATAAGAAGAAAGAAGCAGCTAAACTCCCCAAAATAAATGTAATCGTTATGTACTAAAAATCTATTAATATAAAAATAAATAAATAAATAAATAAATATAAAAACATACTGCAAAACTGTCACTTGCAGGTAGAAAGAACTTGCAAAAATTCCCTCAGCATGTGTGACACTATGAATGAAAAATATTTTAAAAATCTAATGGGGATTTATACTTTAAATGGACTTTAAAACATCATGACTGAAATCCTGTCTCTGGAGACTCTGAAAATGATGACCATGACTTTTACAAATGTCTACCCAGATTTTTTTTAACATATATTTGTAACTGCAGTTCCGTAAGCATTGGCAAGGGAAGGGCATCACGTGAACAATTCAGCAGGTAGTATCACAGAACTATCCCTTCCGTAGGGATGACAGTATTTGGTAATGAAACCAGACTTTGGTGTGATTTTCCAAGATTGGAAACCAGTTTGAAACATGACGGGGCATGACTTTCAGGAACCCTGTAAAGCATGAAATGTTTGTTAGTAGCAGCACAGAAACAAATCTATGTATATTTTGTTTCTTTTTCCTACAAAGCTGGGAAGATTCTTGAAGCTTTAAAGAGACACACAGCATCTCACCATGAATTGTTGCAAAAGGGATTGTCAATCCAATGAGACTCAAAGCCACTTGCCTGTTCTAGATCAAAAAAAAAATCATTTCTGTTTTATTTTGAAAGTTAAATCTCCCTGTATCTTTTACTTCTCTAGACAACTGATAAGGACAGTAGTGGAAACCTTTCCTATGACACGATGTCTTCTAAGAAGTTGTCATCTATCAGAGCACACATGAAAATTTTTGAAAATTGTCACTGTGAATCTGGTCCACTTTATCTCTGTTATTTTTGTTTAGAGAAAATAGCAACTTAATACAAATCATATGCACTAGCATGGCATTTTAGAATAAATAGCTCTACATTCAAAGGTAGATATTAGTAGTCAATTTTAGAATGAGCTTTAAATGTAAATTTGAAAAAAAAGCAGAATGTGAAGTCTATTTTTCTGTATTTTAAGTAGACTGAATATCCTCTAAGCATCTGTTGGCCTTCTTAAATAATTGTAAAGCTTGTATGGAAAGTGTAGAATGTTGGCTGATTTCTAATGCCATCATTTAATCTCACTTCTATCAATGAGTAATAAACAAAGCTCATTAGATGTTAATTTGGATTACACAGATACTGAGTAATTTGATTCATCTCTCTGCTTTATGCTATGTATACTGTATCAGGCAAATTTGTAGATAAATTTGCCCAAGGAAGCTCTCACAATCTTTCAGCTGTTAATAATCTCATTATTTCACTTGAGGTTGAGTCGAATTTCATTCAGAAATATGAGATTGAGTTCAAGTATTAGTTCAGTACCTGTGTGACCTTGCTTAAATTTGTCATTCTCGGTAAACATCAGTCTTCTTATTTGACACTGAGAAAAAATACCTTTTTCACAGGGTAGGTGAATGGAATGGAACAGAATAGAATAGAATAGAATAGAATAGAATAGAATAGAATAGAATAGAATAGAATAGAATAGAATAGAATAATGCATAAAAAGGAACTGTAAAATTAATCACCATTACATGTTTTCATGTTAGGAAGTCTCAAAACCTTTGCCTTTACTGCTCTTTCAATATAGAATTCTCTCTTTCCCTCTCTGTTTTCCATCCAGACAATCCTTACTGCTTTTTAAATGCTAGAGGACTTTAGACTAAGTCCACTTCTCATATCACACATATTCGGAACTTTTTTGATAATATTTCTTTTGGGCAATGATAAAACTATCACATATGATTTATTCCACCTAATCTTGAACTATAAACTCTGTTGTGAAAGGGCCTATGATATTTTGTTCCCTGTAAATTACAGAATGGAATCCAGGACTTGACATATTTTGGAAATAGATGCTCTCCATTTATAGCTACTACCTTCATTCTAAGACCAACATCTCCTCTATTAGTGCTACTTTTTCTTTACAGAATGATAGCAGATATGTATGTAGCAAAGGATCTAGAAATTCTTAACAACCCCTAGATGAAGGTATTTGGCTAGGTACTTAAGTAGCTCTCTAAACGTTCCTTCTTGGTCTTCAGCTTTTCACTTTGAAATGTACAGTGAAGTTTTTCTTGTTCTTCTGGGACTGATTTATATGACATTCATTTTTTCACCATGGTTTCTATTGCTTATCAATTAAAAGTCACTAATTCCTTGAGGCCTCTTTAAAACTTCATATGACACTCCAGTCCCATTAATGATCGTCATTCACAATATAGACATTTTACATTACAGTTCATGATCCGCTGTTTTGTTCACATATGCATACCCACACACCACACACACACTACACACACCACACACATAGGCTTGGAGAAGAACCAGTGCCCTTCAAATGGTTGCAAAACCGAATATGTATTCCAAACGATTTTCAGGGAGTTAAACCATTATGAAAGAATCTAAATGGATATTTCTAAAATGCAGTAACATTAATAGCTGGAGGTCTTACAGAGTCTCTGATTTTATGTTATCCCGATGTATGGATGAGCTGTTAATCAACACTGTGAATCATCTCAACTGATCTAGTTCCACAAGAGGTGACAGTATAGGTATAAGTTAGTTATTTTTATATTTTCTTTTTCTCTAGTAGCACAGAAAGTACTACTACCTGAGAGGAAGCTCAGATTTTCTAGTTCATAATTATAAAATTGTACTATGAGCATAGTACTTCATAATTAGCTTCCCAGCGCTACTCCATATTAGGAAACGAATACCCTTGCTACATTTACCCAACAAAAGAGGAGTTTTTCTGGAGTTTGTTTTATTTTGGGAGACCACACTTGTATATTTATCATTTTGGTTACAATAAATTATTATTTTTAAAGGAAAGATGTAACTCTAAGGCTACATAGATGTAAACTGAGATATTGAGATAAAAGCAAAGATTCCCTGGTGATAGGTTATTTAAGATGAAGCTCAAATGCTTACTAAAGCTTGGAGGAACTTTCTTTTCCCACAGTCATATTTCATAAATTAGAGATTCTGAATGGTGAAAGAGTTTTGTCTATATGAGATCTCCAGAGTAGCTGATGACCCCAAAGTGAAAGGAAGAGTACTACAGAAGAAATCGCATCAGATTAAATTATGTGATACCTCTAAGCCTTAATTTCCTCATCTTTAAAATGAAGTTAATGATGATTGTTTACATATCATATGAGGTTGCCACAAACCAGTGAAACACTCCATAAAAAGGAATATGTGCATTTTAGTTGGTATACAGAATGCTAGAAAGTCACCTTATATATCACACACATATAATGAGTTGTATAGTATGAGAACAACACGGAATGCAACTATGCAAGAATAAAATGTATCTACATGTAACTTGTGCTCTAACTATATAGAATGGAACTTACATTTTCACCAGGATGAACCTTGATTAAAGGAAATTTAACATTTGTTCCATAACTCACAAGATAATGCTATAACAGGACTTAGAGCAGATTTTTTTCAGACCCAATTTGAGCTATTGAGTACATACCAATAAGAATGCCAGCATTCATTACATTTGGGGAGACAGATGGTCTGGACTGAGACAACCAATTAATGTGAAATGTGTTCTTTGTTGGCACTTACCACAAAGGAAGATTTTTTTTTAATACCTTGTTCTTAAAGTTTATTCCGTTTTCAGATTAATGTACTTTTAAGTTGAAAATAAAAGTGCTTAAAGAATCTATAGGTAAAATTTTACCTAATTTTTATGACATTTATAAAAAACTGATATTAACTATTCATTATTATTTATTGCTCTTTAATATTAAAATGTAAATTAAAATTCATCTGAAATATTCTGATGGTCTGTTTATTACATTTTTCACCCAGTAGAAAAGTCTTAAGAAAATTGGTATTCTGAAGATTACTTAATGAGGTCATTTCTCATCTTCCTGAAAGTCTATTATTAAGATGTGTAGGTGCCAATAGATGTAATAATTGCTTTGAGTTATTTACAGAAAAAAAAACACCTTTTATTTGGGATACATGTCCTACTTCATCCTATTTGAACAAAACCATGGAAAATATTTTTATAGATGAAATTGTTCTAAAAGATCCTTACTCAAATGCCTCATTATTTAAGACTTATTGATGATCAATGTCACACAATGTCCTTTTGCCCCCAGCCCAGGTCAAAACACATGTGAAGAAAAACATGACTCTCTGGAATGACAAAGGATGCACAGGACATAGCATTACAGAAATTTGCTGGTAACATTAATTTCACATTAGACCTTGAATATAAGATTCAGACATTAAATAGTATCCACTCAGCCAAAATGAGGTGAGGAATACACTTCATTAAGATATAGATAGCAAATATTAGAATCTGTTCCAATAAAATCCTCATTTAAAGTGGTTTATTTTTTCATATGCTATAACATGCAGAATTTAACAGTGTATATGTCCTTGTGTACTCTTTACAAGTAAATATACATAAGTTGTGGATATATACTTACATAGTTGTTCACTGCTGAGTACATGACCAAAACTGTTTAGAGAACACTAATCAAAGAAGTAAATCAATAAAGCAAGTGCATTACACCTGAGATAGTGCTTTTAGAAAAGAAAGGAGAAAAGAGACAAATGAGAAAAAAAGGAAATCAGAAGAGGGGAAATTTAACACACATGCACATTGCATATAAGTACATACATACAGAATAATAACAATGACCATGATATATCTGGAAACGAATCTATGGTTAGAATTTCAGTGTACAAACTTTATAAACTTAAAGCAAGTTCAGTTTAGTGTTAGTCTAGAGGTAATGCAGAGGTGCGGGGTGAGGGCTGCAAAATGCCATATAAACCCCTGGGCTAAAGTTGCTTTATAGTCTAACGTGTGAAGTATTTCTGATAATTTTTGTAGGTGTTAATGAGCAATATTAGAACACTGAATCTCAGATGATATTCAAAGTGATGAGACTACTGAAAGTGAAATCAAATTATTATAGCAATAAAGGTAGAAATGAAGGTGAGGAATAAAATCATTCACTCAAAATGATGAGACTAATTTTATCTGTGATTATGGAACAAATTCTTCAAAAAAAAAAGCAATTCTCAGTGTTACGTGCATGCACCAATTCCCTACAAGGAATGTGCACATGATTCCTTGAAGCATGTACAAAAATATTCATATATATATGAATATATATGAGTATATATGAAAGGGTGCAAAAGACACAGGGAAGGAAAGAGAGGGGAATAGAGGGGCAATGAATAAAAAGAATGAAGATGTGTTATGCGCCCGTGCCTACTTCCTAAAATGAATATAATTTATGTATTGTAAACTATAATCATATACCAACAAAAAATAGAAAATAATTCTGATGGAAAAAATGCATTTGTGCAAAGTGTAATTAAGTGTATGCCTAAGCTGCAGAAAATGACATTTCTTGGAAACAGTTTATTGTCAGATTTCAAAAGTTTTCCGTGTATGCACGTATGTATGCACATACACACACAGGTGTTTACACAGCATTAAACAGCAAGGCACATTCTGGCATGTAGTCCACCCAAATAGAAATCCCACAAGCGGAACTTGAAATTTTTATTCAAACAAGAATCTATCTGTCTGACTCCAAAACGTTGCACTAACAAGCTGTTAGATGTGGAGAATCTACTTGACCTCTCTGATCTTAAAGTCTGTCATCCACTATATAGCAGTAATAAAACCCAGCTAAGAGTACTTCAGATAATTCATGAAAATCCTGTAACTTGTAGACTAGGGGAGGTAGTCTATAAATGAAAGCTTTATTTAAAATATTTTCTAATCTTTAATCATAACAACCAATCACTGTAATAAAAATATTAGTAGACTATTTCACTCTTTCTTGTACCAAATATGACATAAAATGACCATTCACCTCTTTGACTTCTTTTAACTTGTTTCATTAATTTAAATAAGAAATACAAAGAAATATGTATAGGGAAGAGATTTGTTATGCATTTGTTTGTTCTTATGAAAGGAATAGCTGAATTATAATTATTAAATACCTTTTAAATATTGTATTCCTATTTCACAGTGATAGCATTTTACCATAGCAGATTGAATGAGAAGGGAAGCATTGACATGATCTCTTCTTCATTTTTATTATGATGTTTTCCAAAATCATGCTAAAAATGTTTTTTAACCAAAACAAAATATGTTTACAATAGGAGTTTATGCCAGCTCCTACTCATGGCTCAAATAGATGACCAAGGATGACCAGAAAACACAGTGAATAGAAAGTAGGCTTTTCGGTCATTACAAGATTTTAAGAAAGTATTTAAGAAAAATAGAAAGTATATAACACATTGCTGGAAGTGAAGAACAAGGTACATTTGGGAGAATTTTAAGGATTCTGATGATAGAGAAGATACTTGATGGGCAGGACAGATCAGTCATCAGTCACAGCTCTACCAGCAAACTGGGAGGAAGAAAGCACCTCAGCCTTATCTGTGTAAGTCATTGATCTGACTGATTCACCTTTCATTTCCTCATGGTATTCCTTACTTTCTGTTTTATGGAGAGAATATATTCCAACTCTTTTTCTTTACTATTTTTTCTTTACTTTATTCTTGCTTAGCTAAATAAATATTTGCTGGACAGAAAATCAATAAATTTCCTACCATGATTCTTCGTACTGAAAGCTTAATCCCATAGAATGTAAAGGCTCATATGTGAGTATGAATGTGTATACACTTCCTGAAAATTACAGAGATCAATTTAAGTGAATACACATGGTGTAGACACACAGATATAAATGGAAACATCTATTATCAAACAAAAAGACTTTCTAGGAAAATAATACATTCCTTTTGTGAATTGAGGGTTTCACAATATATTACTTGGCTTATTGTAGAAAAGTGGCATCTGAAGATAACTTTTTAAACATTTAATTTTTCTAATCTGCTGCTTCTTGTAATACCATATAGACAAAGTTTATAAATATATTTTCAAGTTTTTGCATTTGTGGTATTTTGAAAAAAGGACTTGATAGATTGTAAAATTAGATTCTATAAGAGAAACCATTGGTAAGGCATTATTATCAAGGAGCAAATTCTCAAGCACATGGTTTTGTCACAGATACAGAGGTTGTCTGGAGTTGGTATGTCCCTTAACAAGGAGGCAGCTAATTGGCAGTCCTGTCCTACAAATTGTTACAAAGTTTATTATCTTACCACCAACTTCTCCAATTTCTGTGTGCTTTCCTCTTCTTCCCATGTAAGACAAAAGTAATCATCTGACAGATGACCAAAACAGAGTGGTCTAAGTTCTTTCCATAAGATGAAGAGCGGAAGTTGTGTAGACGTTTTCTCATAAATAGGACATAACTGGTCCCAAAACCTCAGAACAGAGATTGAAAAAAATGGATGAAAGTTACATATTTCAAAAGAAGAAGAAGAAGAAGAAGAAGAA
>RJWT010036633.1:0-13217 GCA_004365215.1 Cuniculus paca | reverse complement strand
CTACAGAGACAAAATAGATTAATCATTGTCTGGGACTGGAGGGGAACTTGGAAAATAGAAGTTATATCTTACTAGAAGTTAAGTTAAATAAATTCAAAATGTCTCAATAAACTTTGAAAATATTAAAGTGTTATTATTTATTAAAGTGATGTATTCTAACAGGTGCAAAGTGCCCAAATAAAGATTCCAGAATACGAGACAATGAGACACAAATGACAAAATATTAATAAAGCTATCTGAAGAATGGGTGCCTTGAGAACAAATGCTAATTCTATGAAAAGTTTAAAATAAGTTAAAAATCTCCATAGCACTAGGAAAGAATTCCAGAGAAAAAATTATTCAATATTTTATTAAAGAGATTTGAAAGTGCTTCCAAAATTTGAGAAGTACCTTTTTGACAAATCATTTAATTAGCAAAGTGATATTTTTAAGGAAAAGCAAAGTTTATTGTATTTTTATGAAGTGTAGTACACAAAGTGAAGAAAAAAGTATCCTTTTATTATTAATATATATTGAAAAGTTATACATTGAAATGACGCCATATGGCAGAAAAAACTGAGAGCAGAATTTAACACTGATCTTAAGCAGTGGGTCCCTGAACCATCTTTATAGAATTAAAAGTCTTTTCACGACCTTAATAAGTATATATATACATGTGTACATATGTATACATGCATACATATATGTATGTGTGTATATGTATCTATGCATGAATGTATATACCTATATATGTATACATGTGTACACATAAGTATATATATACATATGCATATATGTATATATCTGTATTTTTTATTAACAGAACATAGAAAAGCTTTAGTTGCAACTTAGCAAACATCTAAAAATGGTTACAAAAGTTTCTGAGAAGTTACAAGTGATTAAACATTGAAAACATGATACAGGAGAAAAGTATGAAATGTAGGTTATGAGCAGGATGTATTTATTGAGAGAAAGAAAGCTTCTGTCTGAGACAGAGACAGAAGGGGCCCTGAGTGGGTTGCCAAAAAGTATGAAATGTAAAAATCACACTTTTAGGATTAGAATCCTGACTTCAATCCCCACTAATAGTATAATTGTAAGAGTTTTAATTTGATTACCTGGGTTGTGGGGAAATACGCTACCACATGGAGATCTTATGAGGTTAAATTAGGAAACGTGGTCAATACTGTAATACTAGTAGCCACTCTTCATCTTACAATAGATATTATCCAAGCTATGAAATAAGTGTCGTAGATTCTAAAATGTTTTGATCAAATTCAAGAGAAAAACCTTTATTTCTTTTCTTTATTCCCTCCAACATGAATATAAACTAACTGAAATAACTTTTAGAATTGTGTGTGCGCTTACGTAAACATTTATGTGTGAGTAACCCATGAAATCACAGGCCTCTCAAAAGTCACTGCGCTGATGTTTCCATGGTGCTGTTTTTCCTCTCTATTACAGAAGGTAACAATACTGATCTTTCAGGAAGAGTAAGAATAACAGCTCTGAAATATATTTTATAAAGAGTAGACTAGAAGAAAGCCCAGTCCGGGAACCAGCGCCATGTGCGGGCCACTGCTGGACTGGAAACAGCCAGACCGCATCCCCTCCTTGTGAGTCAGTGCCATTTGCGAACTGGGGGGAGAGAAAATAAGGCCACACTAGCAAGCAAACTCAGTCTGGAAATCAGCGTCATGGGCAGGCTGCTGTCAGACCGAGAACAGCCAGACACCAGCCTCTTCCTGCATACGCGTTGACAAACAAGAAGTACCATCCTCCTGCCATGAGCAACCAGTTTATCCAGAGAAACACAGGCTGTGATGATAGCTATCGAGGTGAAGTGCAATTGCATGCGTGTGGTGCTTTGGTGTTTCACTGACCTTGCAGGTCTAGGACCAGTGGTCTGATCATCTGTTCAGAAGACAGCGTTATGCAGTGTGGCATCTAGGGTGGGATCTCCTTCTGAGGTTTGTAACCATTGTTGATTCTCTATGGTCTTGTTTTGAAGTCCCATATCGTTTCCATTGTTTTGTTGGGTTGGGTTTTACTTTCTTTTGTTTTGTTTATGTTAAATCTGATGGCAGGAGCACCTATTCCAATGATAGCAAGATATACTATGGTAGTAATTTTGGGTTTACTATTGGCTTGTTTTGAAGTCCTTAATTGCATTCATAGTCTTGTTTTTATTGTTTCTATTCTATTCTGTTCTGTTTGTTTTTACTATGTTCAAAGTTATCTGCAACTCTTTTGAAGACATCAAAAAGCATTATGGTAACTCTTGTTGATTTCATGTTTTGAAATCCTGTATCACTTACATTGGTTTGTTTTGATTGATTTTATTCTGTTTTATCCTCTTTAAAATAAAAAAAAAGACTTAAAAAAATGGCTGGTTCTTAAATTCACATACATTAGAATCTGTGCTTCAATCCCTACCATGCTACTTTATAAGTCAAATTTCATCAGATAATTATTAAACTGTCTGCAATTAACTGCCTCATATTAGATTTTCTGGTGATTTATGTAATGCCTTATTACAAGATTTGAATGAAACTTGTAAATAAAATGCATCGCCTACTACATCAATAACATGAAACAAAGTTCTCATTTGTAATAGTGCTTCACCATTTCAGAAGAGGAAATAAAGCCAGTCTGCCTTAACTTGTTCTTGAGCTGTTATTCCCAGAAATGATTGATTCATTTTCAAAATAATCATATACTATCCTATAAATAAAAACTGCTGAAATATTCTTTAGATGATCTGTAGATCTCAAAATTTACCTTCTTCACAATCCAAAATAACCTGATAATGTACCTCTGTGGTTCCTCAAAGATGGTTAACAAGTGATTTCAGCAATTTGAATTGTGGTTCCTGATATTATTAAACCTAATTTATGAGGAATGACATCAA
Organism: Cuniculus paca; assembly: GCA_004365215.1. NCBI lineage: Eukaryota > Metazoa > Chordata > Mammalia > Rodentia > Cuniculidae > Cuniculus > Cuniculus paca. Next base: position 10,327 of record RJWT010036633.1, on the reverse strand, counting down.
TGACATGGAAAAAAACGATTATTTTACTATTATATTCCCATACTACACTCACATACAAGAGAACTTTGTAGGAATTAAAAAGGTCATCAGAAAAGATCTAAGACATCAATGAAGCAGAAAGTCTGAGAACAGACTCAAAGAAGTTACTAGGAAATGCAGTTTCATTGTACCTACACCACTCCTCCCATAACGTGACACAGCTCAGTACCAAGTGACACCTTCAGCCACTATCACTCCCTCTGAGGAAAGCAAGGGTCTAGTGAATGGAGGCTCAATTGCTCAACTGTGCAAGATACTGCAAAAAGGTACCTCTCCTTTTCACTCTACACATAACTATTGAGAAGATCTGCATAGCTAACTGGCTAGGAGACACTGGGTGCTGGAAAAATAGATGGAGACACACAATAACCAAGCCTCAGAATTCAACAGTTGTGTATTTATTGAGCATTTCGTTTATTCCATGAGAAGGCCTGTTCAAAAGCTACTTGAGATACTTCACCTGGGCGGCACCCCAACTATCACTAAGGGAGTTCTCAAAGTTCTGCTCCTTCTCCATGGACAGACAGATTCCTCCATGCAGCACGGGTGGGGCAAGTGTAAATAAGTGCAGATAGATTAGTTCTCTATGCTATAGAAAGTAATACCAAGGCTTTCATGAATAAGTCTGCATTTACAGGATTGAGATAAGACATTAAGAATCTTCCCCCACCCCAAGACAAAGTAGGAAGGAAGGACAGACATAAGCATACTAAAGTAAGAGAGCCTCAGAGTGCAATACTGACTGACAAATGAAGGTATTTCTCACCCAAATCTAATTAGTAAAGATAGGGGTATATGACTGCTTCTTAAAATGAGAAAAGACCAACACAAGACTTCGAGGAAATGAAAAACCAATGACATCTGACAACATCAAAGAATACATTATTTTTCCAGTAACCAAATAAATACAGGCCTACAAAGAAGTGAGTAAGGGCAGTTATAACTACATCAGAAAAAATACACATAATACTACAAGCCTATTGCTTGGTCCCAGGACAGGGCTCCCCTCTTCTGTAATTCCATCTCCCTCAACTATGCCAAACCAATCATTGGACTAATTCAATTAACACACACCCATTATGTAGCATCACACAATCATGAGCCAGCCACCTCCTAGAAGCCCCACCAATAGGCTCATAAGGCATTGGTGGTACATGTAGTTATAAGTCAAAACACAGACAGATACACACACACACACACACACACACACACACACAGAAATAGAAATAATTCAGAAAATGTCTTGCAGCAAATAAAAATGGAAAGAGTATATCAAAACATAGATTGTACCAAAAATGCTCCTGAAAGAAAGGTTTATGGTGATTCGTGCCTGCATTAAGAATAAAGATTTCATATAAACAATTTTACACCTAAAAAACAAAGTATAAACTTCACAGAAAACAAGAAATAAAATTGAAATACAGAAATAAAGAAAAGAGGATACAAATTGAATTTTTAAAAGATAAAATTAGCAAATTTTAGCTAATCTAAGTGGAAGTGAAGAAGACTCAAAATCAGATATGAAAGAAGAGACGTTAAAATTGGTAATGTAGAAATAAAAGGTCAGTAAGAGACTACTAACCATATGTAATGATACATGCCTATAATCTCAGTGCTCTGGGAGGCTGAGGAAGGAGGATTAAAAGTTTAAACCCATTCTAGGCAATTTAGTAACTTAGAAAAATACTGTCTCAAAATAAAAAATGAAAAGCACTGGGAATATAGCCTCAGGTGTGTGCAGGTCTTGAATGTGAAGGTTTTGACTTTATTTCTGAGTACCTGAGAGAGAATTACAAACAATTATATACTAACAAAATGAAAAACTAGAAAAAACTAACGAAGTTCTAGAAATCTTCAAGTTAGCAAGGGAATCATGAAGAAATAAAGATTCTAAATGGATAAATAATAACTAAATAGATTTAATGAGCAAGCAAAAATTATTTCAATTAAGAAAACCTAAGATCTGAGGACTTCATTGATAAATTCCACTTTTAAAAAGTGAAAATTAATACCAATACACTTCAAGATATCCAAAAATATCAAAAAGAAAGGAAAACTCTTGACATTTTAAAAGACTACCACTATCCAGATGCCAAAGTTAAGTAAGGACAAATTAAGGAAATAAAATTGTAAACCTATATTCTTCATGCACATGGATTTAAAATCCCCAAGAAAGTATCAACAAACTGAACTCAACAGCACATTAAGAAAATTATCAACCATGGTTAAGTAGGATATATCTTTGGGATACCAGGATACCTCAACATATGCAAGTCAGAAACATCATATGCCACATTAACAGAGTGTAGGATCAAATTCAGATGATCATGAGAACTGATGCAGAAAAGGCTTTTTACAAGCTTCAGCCTTCTTTCATGATATCAACTCTCTGAAAATTAGAATTAGAAAATCACCGTAATAAATGTCATGTATCACATCACACTCCTAATATTATGTTGTGTATCACATCACACACTAATACTATGCTCTATGATCAAAAACTGAAAGCTTTCTTCTGAGATCAGGAAAAAGACCAGGATGCCTAAACTTGCCATTTCTATTCCACATAGTACTGGTGGTTGCAGCCAAATTTAGATAAGAAAAAACAATGAACCATGAAAACTAGAAAGAAAAAGTAAAATTATCCGGTTGTAGATAAATGGTGTATGTGCTGTCAAAGCAAGCACATTTATAGATGTAGACAAGTAGGAAGATATCTAATTTTTTTTTATGAGCAGAACATATTTATTGAGAGAAAGAAAGCTTTTGTCCAAGAGAGAGTCAGAAGGGGTCCCGAGTGGGTTGCCTGAAGATATCTAATGTTAACGGATTGGAAGAATTAATGTTTTTAGATTTCCATTATAATCTAAGCTTAAAATTCCAAGCATGTTTTTCACAGCTATAGAGAAAAATAATACTAAAACTCATATGGAAACATAAAATGTTGCACCTAGCTAAAGCATTCTTGGAAAGAAGATCAAACCTGGAGGCACCATACAGTACTTCCTGATGATAAATTACTTTTAAAAGCTATAGTAATCAAAACTTTAGTATGTGGGCATAAAAATTGACATGTAAATCAATGGGACAAGATAGCCCAGAAATAAACCTACAAATACACTGTCTATTAATTGTCTGCAGAATCACTGAAAATACAAAATGGGGAAATAGTCTGTTCAATAACTGGGACTTGGAAAAGTGGATAACTACATGCAACATAATGGCATTCATACCTTATAACATATAAAAAAGTCAATAAAGATGGATTAGAGACTTAAATATAAGATTTTTGGACATAAAACTCCTGAAAGAAAACAGCAAAAATTTCCTTGACACTGGCTCCAGCAAAATTGCTTTATAATATATGATAGCAAAAGCAGTCAATAAATAAACAAAAAGAAGCAAATGGGACTTCATAAAATTAAAATGTTTCTTCGCACATGATAAAGGTCATGTATGACATCTCACCTAAGGGAACTGTCAAAAAAATAGAAAAAAATTCCTATGAATTCAGACAAAATATTGGAAAATCATATCTGATGAAGTTATAATCCAAAGTGTATTTTAAAAATTTGTGTAATTAAATAGCAAAAAACCCCAACAACAACACCACCAAAAATATAGCCTGATTCTTAAATGGGCAAAAAATGGCCAGAAGGTATATGAAAAAGATGTTCAAAATCACTAATCATCAAGTAAATGTAAAGCAAATCCAAAATGAAATATTATTGGGAAAGTCAAAAACAAAATTTAAGGTATAGCAATTGTCGACCAGGGTTTGGAGAAAAGAAACCTTTGTAGTATTGATGGAAATGTAAATTGGTACAGTCTTAATGGAAAAAATACTTAAAATTTTTCAAGTAGAACTATCACATGATTCAGCAACGCCTCTCCTGCACACACATTCAAGAGAAGTGATATCTTTCTATTTGAAAGATTTTCGCACTAACATATTCATTGCAGAATTATTCATGATAACCATGAAATGGTTACAATCCAAATGTTCATCAAATTATGAATGAGTATGCAAAGTATTCTGTGATGTACAATGGAATATTATGCTGTCTTTTTAAAAACTTCTATTTTTATGAGTAGATGTTTGTGGTACATAATGATGACATTCATCATGAGAAATCAGTACATGTGTAGAATTCATTTTCTATCTTTTTGCATCTCTTTCCCTTCTTCTCTCTCCTCCAGAGTGAAACCCTGCAATTTTATACAGCATGGATATACTTGAAAATTTTTATAGTAAGTGAAATTTTATCATGTATATGTGGAATCTAAAAATGGTCAAATTTATAGAAACAGAAAGGTAAATGTTTGATTACTAGGGGCTCAGTGTGGATGTAATGAGATGTTGGCCAATACAGACGTCTGATGCAAGATGAAGTTCTGGACATTTAATGTATAGTATGGCAACTATGGTTAATACTAATATATTGTAGGAGTAAAATTTGCTAAGACAGTAAATTTTAAGAGTTCTTAATACAAAAAGCAGAGAGAAAAAAGAAGGAAGGAAGGAAGGAGAGGAAGAAGAAAGAAAGAGGAGAAACAAAGAAAAAGAAAAGATAAAAGGAAGGGGAAAGAGACAGGAAGGGAAGGGCAGAGCTAAATCTAACATGTGCATGCCTCCACACCCATGCACAATTCTTTCCAAAAACATGTGCCAACCCTATACCATTCTGCAAACATTTAGTGCAGGTTAAGATTCAAATCCAGTGACACTAAATAGCTATGAGTATGCTCTTTTCTTTTCCCAACTTGAATTTCTAATTTCATTCCAGAGCAATCACAAATTCCAATATGTACAATGATGTGATTTATACTGATTTCTAACTTCAGAGAGCTCACAATGGTAGTTGTAAGAAGCAGATGTATGCAATTAGAACACGGTAGAATAATGATGTCAATAAACCCAAATGTAGCACAAAATTGTAAAGTTGAGAAACCTTAGAAAACATGTTCTCTGAGACAGGTATTGAAGAAATAACAGAAAACCTGAGAAAGAACAGAAAAGAACAGATATGGCAGAAAAATGGATCTGCAAAAGACAAAGCATCAGAGTGCATTCTACTGAGAGAATCACAGATGGTTCTGTGAGAATTTGAAAACTTTGGAAATAATTCTTAAGGGACTTGTAAGAATAGACAGCAATACAAGCATATGGAAGAGAAATAAGGTTTACTTTGGATAATAGAGCTCAAAATCACCTGGAAACACAGAACAGGGATACAGTTGTCAAAGACAGAGAAGTGTTAAGTGAGGATTCTCTCTTCCTGGGCCATGAACTATCAAGGAAGAATTAGTGATGTCACATTGGTAGGGAGTCATTGTAGCCAAAACAGTATACACATCATATATTTAGTAAAAAGTTAAAAAAGATAATTTCTGTATCCTGTAATTTGAAAATCTGCCCTAAATATTTGAGTATCCAAAGATTCTATCCATTTCTTTTCATCCCCAGTCGCATTTTTAACAGTCAACCTAGGAACTGCTTAAACCGAGTCTAGCTCTAGTTTGGGACAAGACTTAACATATTAACTGGTGATTTATCATGCAATAAAGAATAGTACATAAAAATGAAAACTTTTTCACTCAAATATAATAAATTTATATATAGTTTCCATGGTTTCAAAGCTTGTCCATGAGCCATATTTGAAAAAGAAAGTTAGAATAAGATTGGATTCTGAGAACTAAAAAATCCTCTTGGCATGAACAACTCCTTCCCACTCCTGGCACTAAGAATTTAATCAAACTCATGTAACCTTTCATGGCTCAAGAGATGTCTTTAGGATGGGCCTCGGCCCCTTAATATACCTTTCTAAGGAAGCTCGCTGCTGTCAAAAGGATTTATTCTATATTATTACAAAATACAGCGAGTATTGGTTTTTTAAAAAATTATTACAGTAAAAGACACATTACAATTAATCACCTTCAAAATATTCACCCTCACTTAATTCACACTTATCCCATCATCCTTACCACTCTCAGAAGCAGTTCCAGAAGTTCTCTTTAGTTGGTCTTCATTTGTGTTTCTCCAGCTGTCTCAGTGTCCCAAACTGAATCAAAATGTTTACCTTTCATGGTCATTTGACTCTGGGAAACAGCCAGAAGTCTCATGGTGCTAGATACAGTGAATAGGGTGACTGAAGACACAACACAATGTTTTCACCAGCCAGGCATTTCCTTGGATAACACTGGGCAGCCGCCTTAGTTATTTTTCTCATTGCTGAGACAAAATACTCAACACCAAAATTAAAGAGGGAAGGGTTTATTTAGCTTGCAATCTGTAGCAGTTTCATTCCATAGCCAGTTGACTCTAAGGCATGGTGGGTCATGGCAGAGGGGCAATAGTTCATGAGGACAGAAGACTGCAAAAACAAAGAGAGCACACAGGGACAACCCTCTTTCTGTCCTTTATATTGCTACACTCTGAAGGTGGCTTTCAGTCAATCCCAGTATTGGGCCATAAAACAATCACACACTCCTGATTCAATCACCTCTATAAAAACCCTATGACTGCATGAGGTTTGGGGGAGACATCTAGATACAAACCATAGCCGCAGCCTACGTTACATTTTTTACCACATTTCATAATGACACAAAAGAGGAATTCCAGAGTTGCTTCAGAAAGTGGCAAGAAGAAAAGGATAAATGTGTTCAAAATGAGGGGCAGGTATTTTGAGGGGGATTAATATAAATGTGTCATTTTCTGTAGTAAATTTTTTTAAAACATTCACCACATATTTTGATCATCCCTTGCATTTCTGCCAAAACATCTCTAAAGGCCACCAATATTCCTTTCTTTACAGTACTTATTTTATTTATTTATTTATTTTTTTGTGGCACCGGGGATTGAACTCACAACCTTGCGCTTGCCAGGCAGGTGCTTAGACTGCTGAGTTAGATCCCCAGCCCTGGTACTTATTTTAATAACGCTGAAATTATAAATATTTTCTCTGACTTTATGAGATGTTAAATCTTTTATCATATAGAAATATCTCCTCAAGACCTAAGAGCCAACTCTTTCCCATGCAAGCATCTAAAGGAATTGGATGTCTTGCCTCTCAATTCCCAAGGGAGGGTAAAAGACTGTCTTCACAAGATGATGACTTGCCCAACTTTGGAATACTCCCTTTTGTCCTAAAGATATGAAAAGTCTGTTTTTTTCTCCAGATAAAAACAATTCATAAGAGGACATGACCTGATCATGTGAACCAATTCACCTTAATCCATTAGGTGTTTTTGCTTTACCCCATCCCAAAATTTTTGTTCCAACAGTGTGAAGTTCAGCTTTATGCTGATGTTTCTCTTTCCCACTGCAGAATTCTGGATAAAAATCTATCTCACCACTCTTATCATCCTGAAAGACAATTCCAAATGCCATAATTTACGTTGAAATCCCTGAAGGTTGAAATCCATAAAGTCTAAATTTCTGGAAGAGTAAAATTCTGAAAATATAACTCTGGCATAAATAATTTTTAAAAGAATTTCAAAAGACATTTATTTACATTTTTAAAATGGGGTTTATTTTGGAAATACAGAAACATATGACAGAATTTTTCATAAGCACTCAAAATGTATGTAATTTTGGAAATAAACTCTCAGAAATACTAACAGCTGCACGTGCATAACTGTTATAGGATAATCCAAAGGCTGGGAGCCTCAGAAATACTAAAACAGTTGCACAAGTGTAACCGTTATAGGATAATCCAAAGGCTGGGAAACTTCTGATGTCCAAGGAAACTGAAGAAAACTCTATACCGTCTCTTAGAGATACACTGATTTTTTATTTGTATGTCTGTTTGTTATACTTGCTCTCTGCAGGCCCTCAACCACTTAGATGGTGCCCACTCACAATGACATTGTGTTTCTCTACCTACTCCCAAAACTCACACACTACCTTTCCCTGGAAACACCCTGCAGACACACTGGAACAATGTTTTGCTGTGTTCTACAAACTCATTTTGCCCAGCACAAAGCAACAATCCAATGTATCCTGCTTATCCTGCAAGTATCCAACTTAAAATGCAGTAATCCATTCCCCGACATCTAATTCTAATTCTCAAATATTTCCTTTGTTTCAATAGGAGTTGTAATTTTGAATATTTTGTTTTTCATGATTTCAACATTCCAGACTTCTAATCTTTTTGGAATTGTGTGTTTTGATATTTCAGTCATTAGAAATTTTAATTTAGGGGAATTTCAACATTGAAAGTCATGATTTAGGATTTGACCTTTGTAGATTTATGATTTTCAAAGGTTTTAACAAGTATATGTTTCTTTTTGAAACTACCAGAGAAATAAAGAAATCATATTAACTTTTTTTTCTGTTTTTTTTTTAGTATATTTATTTTCTTCATTTATTGACTAGACCTCAAAGAGAGTATCTTTCACAAAAGGAGACAGAGTTGCTAAATGTCTCAGCAACTCTCTATGAATTTATGTGCTGGGCACTGCAGATTACTGGGTTGTTGGGTCAATGATAATATCCATATTTCTCCAGACTGTGGAAACTCATTATGTACATCATCGTGTCTTCCTGCTATATTTCTGTCTCTTGAAGGAAGAAGATAGACAACATGTGCTAGTGTAATACTTAAATTGAAGCTCGATTCGTGACTTTGGGGAAGTCACTCGAACTGGCTAAGCCATAATTTTCTTCAATGTTAAATAAGAAGAAAAACACTTTTATCACTGGATAAAATAACTTTGTAAATCATTGAACCTAATACCTACAATGTTACATATACTCTGGTAATGAAATTAAGAGATCCTTGGAAATGTTGAAAATATTATTTTTGTTGTGAAAAGCATGTTGCAAGATTTGAAAATTAGAACATTAGAGAGAAAAAAGAAAATTATAAACTTCGTGACATAGTTTGAGGACCACAGCCGGTTGTGATTTTGCACACCGGTGGGAGAGTGAGGCAGGAGGATCGCCACAAATTAGTTCAAGGCTTCCCTGAATTGTGATGCTCAAAAACAAAAAGTTTGAAGATCACATAGGTTTATATTATACATATACCTAATATATATGTGATTAAAGTCTATATAATTAAAAATATAAGATTAAAAGCTATAAAATAAAATACTGAACTAGCACTAAGGGAGATCCTTTCCTCTGGATTCCATGCCCTAATAATCCAGGGGGTAAAGAGCTGTCAGGTCTGGGCTGGGCCAGTGACAAAGAGCCTTCATCCCATTTTCTGCTTGTATATTACTGAACTGGCAGAGAGGTTCCATGTGCACAGTGAAACGCAGGCCTTCAAGCTTAGCTTCTAGCCGTTGAGATAGCCGAGGTTCAGACTGCTGTTCAAACACCAGTGTGCTGAAAAGGGAGCTCAGAAAGCACTTGTACTACAATGGAGGACCCAAAGTGCTCTGTTTCCTCATGCTCTTCTCACTCATTTTTCTACAGAAGGTACCTGGACAATAAGCCAAGGGGAACACTCCCAAGCCTTACCTCTCCAGCACTGCCGTTATATGGCCATCCCCATGGCCTACCCTTCATGCGCACTCCTGAAGGATTGATGCTGGAGGCTAGTCCCATGGGAAACATATTCACTTTAGAAAACAAGATGAAATGACACTCATTGTTAGTATCTATAGGGAATGGTTCCAGAACCTTCTAAAGACACAGAACTTGTGAATCCTTGAGTCCTGCATATAAAATTACATGACATTAGCATGTAAGTTATGCATATACTCCTGCATATTTTAAACCATTTCTACATTGTTTACAATACCCAATACAATGTAAATTTTATGTAAATAGTTTTCATACTATATATTTTAGTAAATAATAACAATAAAAATGTCTCTGCAGGTGCAATTTTTTAAAAAGTGTAATTGAGCTACGGTTGGTTGAGTGTGTGGATGAATAACTTGCAGAAATAGGGTTCCACTTTGCAGTTCTATATTATCTCTGCTTCTCCATCCATAAAGAAATAACCATTCCTGTTCCACTTATTTGAGAATAAAATACTGTATGATAACTGTGTAAGATATAATATGATTCATAAATGGACAAGCATATTTTGTTAATAGTTTTAATATTAAACTAGGTAATATTGGTAGTAAAATATCTCTGCGCACATGTGTGCTTGTTGCAAGAAAGGATTCCCATCCTCATGCAAATCACAAACAAAATTGCCATGATAGGGTGCGACATATCTTAGAATGGCTATGCTATGGTTTGCATGTGTCTGCTTCAAATTCCAGTTGTGCTCAATGTGATAGCATTAAGAATTGGGATCTTTAAGAGGTGATTAAGCCTGAGAAT